>AUXK01000055.1:0-17285 GCA_000482165.1 Strigomonas oncopelti | reverse complement strand
GTTGTCGTTGCTTTTCATTAATCTACTTCGACCACATCGGTAGGAGTAGAGGATGCAGAGCTCCGCTTCGGCGGAGGCGTTGGTCCTTGCCGCTGCTGCTGTGGCGCTCCGTCGCTGACAACGGTCCCTCTCTTTTGTCTACGGCCGGTCGTGTGGGTGGCGTCACGGCTGACAAGGAGATCGTGCAGCGCCTCCCCCGCCGCAAGCAGCTCCTCCAGCTCCCGCGCCAGTTCCTCTTCTGCCCTCTCCGTCTCTCCTTCGGCCTCGCCCTCTACCTCCTCGGGCAGGCGCTCCCGCTTCCGCCCGTCCGCTCCTCGCCTTAGCTGCTGCAGCTCCTCGGTCGCCTTTGCAAGTACCGCCGTCGTCCCGCGCACGTGCTGCAGTGCTCTCCGCAGCGACAGCACGCCGCTGCCCTCCTGCTGATCGGCAACAATCTCGACAGAAGAACAGGAGGGCATCGACGGTAGGAAGGCCGGCGGTGGCGAGGGGGTCACGTCGTCGGCCACCTCGGCCTGGCGCGGCCGCCGCCGCAGCGCTGCGACCTCCTCGGCGCGCGCCGCCAGCCGGGCGCCGATCAGCTGCCCCTGCGCCCTCGCCACGTGGTTTTTGCTATCGCCCTCCTGTTCCCCTTCCCCCTCCTCCGCCGTCTTCGCGCCGGCGTCGGCTTGATTGAGAAGCGCCATCAGTGAAGAGGCCGCCAGATCGGAGAGCCGCAGCTTGTTCATGGGCACCTCCACGTTCTGCTGCACAAAATAAAGCAAGCTCTGCGCGGCCTCGTACTGCACCACAGCGGCCAGACACTCGCGCCAGTCAGACCCTTCGACGCTTTTTGTTTGCTGCTGCTCTGGATGTGGCGGCGGCTGCTGGAGAAGTTCGGCAGCCGTGAAGGCCATATCGGCCCATCGACGGAAGCAGGCGAGCAAGAGCGGGGCCTCCGGGCTGTCCTCTGCCACCGAGGCGTGGGCACCGCCGCGCAGGAGCAGGGCGCAGACGAGGGACAGGCCAAGCAGGACCTCATCTCGTGCCGCGGTGGCATGGGCACTCGGCTGTGGCTGCCGCGCGCGCTCCATCACGTTCGTCATCGTCGATGTCGTTGCAGAGAGCAGCTGGGCGAGTTGCCTGCCGACGGCCTCCTCCTCGTCGTCAGGGCAGCGAGACGGGCGGCCCTCCGCACTCTCCGCGGCAAAGTGAAGGCGCAGACACTGCGATAGGCACGCACAGCGGTGCACCAGTTGCTGCAGGTGCCGCTGCGCCGCGACCGCCTCGACGTGGAAATCTTCCGTGTTGGAAAAGGGCGCCCAACAGGCCTGAAAGCGGTGCGCCGCCTCTGTCAGCAGCCTGGCATAGGAAGAGGGGGCAGAGGGCTCCGGGGGCGGAAGGGAGAAGAGGAGATCGCACACGGCGGAGAAGGCGGTGCTTGTGGACGCGCAGGAAGAGCTGGCGGCGCTACCGCGGGTGCACGCGCGGCACTGCGCGGCCATCGAGGCGAGCGCGCAGTGCCATTGTGCCTCCCACGGCGTCGCCTCACTGCTGCCGTCGCCCGAGGGGCGGCGTTGGAGTCGGTCCAGGCCGCCCAGCTGCGCGCCTAGGGCGCTCGCAAAGCCGCGGCCCTCCGTTGTGGCGCACAGCAGCTCCAGCGCGCACTGCCACGCATTGAGCAGCAGCCCGGCCGTGTAGGTCACAGACTGCGACAGGACGGACAGGAAGACGACGACGGCGGGGTGCTGCAGCGGCGAGCGGCGCGCCCCTGCGCGCGACGGCGGCAGGCCCGAGATGGACTCGGCCAGCGCCTCCGCAAGGCAGCTCGTCCACTCCTCGCACCACCAGCAGCTGGCCGCCCACACGCGTGAAGGCTGCAGGGCGGCCGCCTGCTCGACGCCGGCGAGGTCCGCCACCGGCATCAGCGGCGGCGCGGCGCCACCGGGCAGCCACAGCAAGCAGGCGTGCACGGCCATGAGGCTGCTCTCAGCAGCAGCAGTGGCGCTGTTGCCGGCGTCATGTTCGTCGCCGCCGTCGTCGCCCGCGAAGGCGTTGTGCTCCTTCAAGGACGCAAGGCCGCCCTTCACCACGTGAAGAAAGCAGCAGCCCCCCGCGGCGGCCACCGCGTCGTCGGGCAGGGTGCCGCCCTCGCCATCGCCGCCGCCCGCTGCCGCCTCCACCTCGGGCGACCGCGCGCTGCTCGACAGCAGCGACGCGAAGAGCTCCGCGGAGGAGAGCGCGGCCGCGCCGCCGAGGGCCTCCAGCACGGCACCGAGCCGCACAAGAACCATCTGGTGCAGCGACTGCAGCGCGGCGGCGTCGCGGCCGCTGGTCGACAGCGTCACCGCGACCGCGACGTAAAGACCGACGACGCGATCGACGAGGGATGGGGAGCGCGCGAAGAGGGCCGCGTGGGCTCGCACGGATGTGACGAGGTGGGACGCAAAGAAAGCCGAAAGCTTGTTCTGCTTTGCACTGGACCAGTCGTGCGAAAATACGCTCCACTGCAGCTGCTCCACAATGAACTGCGTGATAGTGTTGAAGGCCTCCTCCGTCACCGACGCGTGCGAGACGAGAAGGAGCAGCGCCTTCCACGTCGTGTTGAGAAGGGCGGTGGAGGGCTTGCCGTTCTGAGGGTCGCAGGCCTGAAGGACCTGCGGCAGCAGCCCCTGTGCGTGCTGCTGGAAGGTGTCGGGCAGCTCTGCAGAAAGGTCTGCAGGAGATCCGCCTGCTGCGCGGTTGTGACGTCGAGGAGCGCGCGCTGTACCGTTTCGGCGGTGCACACCGGAGAAACTTGCGTAGACATGGTGAAGCTAGAGAACGTAACAAAAACGAAGCGAAGGCCAAAAGAAGTGAAGACTTCGTTTTGGTTCTTTTCTTTATTTCTATTTAAAGTGTCGGCTGAGCCTTATTAAATTTTTATTTTTTGCAAAGTAAAAAAAATGTGAAAATGGAAAAGCGTTCGCTAAATGCAAAACGCGTCAAAGTCGTGCTGCTTCTTCTGAAAAAAAAAAAATTAAATACAGAGAAGAAATATGTCTATGAATAGAAAAAACATATATTTATGTATGTACAATACTTGATAAGAAGAAAGAAAAGTGCACGTCAGCTACCAAGGGTGTCTTATTGCTATTGTTTGGTCAAAAGCAGCCTTAAGTAAAAATTGCGTGCGCTGATAAAAGAAAAGAAAGAGAGGGAAGAGCAAAAAAGAGAACAAGCGATAGAAATTGACAATAAAACAAGAAATAATAATATGTTTTGTTAAAGCTAGTAAATATGAAACAGAACAATGCGCGTTTGATTATTTTTTTAGATTGTAACTGAAATGGTTGGTTTTACTATTTAGAGAAAAAAACAGAATATCTACAAACGGGAAAAAAAATCAGAAAAAATAAGCATCTATCATCTAGCTTTCTATATATATGTATATATATATGTGTGTATGTATTTATTATAAAAAAGAAGATCTAAAAAAGTCAGAGACTAAAAAATATAAAAAAAGTGTGCATCTACCAGCCAGCCCACAAAGCCTAAAGGAGAAAAAAGAATATAATGGAATTGAAGCTGGAGTGAAAAGGAAAGAAAAAAAAGGGCGCGGTTTATGGAGGAGAAAGAAAGAAAAAGGGTCTGGTCGTGTGTGCAAAGACGTACGCAACGATGCAACGGCAAAAAAGCTAAAAAGAAAAAAATTCTTAGTGCCTCGCAAATGCGCGCAGAGAAAGGGCGATCGGGGGTGACGGAGGGATGCGGGTCATACTGTTGGTACTGCTGCTGCTGCGCTCCCGGCGCGGCGGGGTCGGTGTCTCACCGTGTGCGGCATCGCCGTCGGAGGCTGACATGGGCGACACTTCGCCCGCTCTGTTCTTCAGAGCCACGCGCGCATCTGCCGAGCTTGGCTCCTGCATTTCGATCGTCGTCTCTCTGCTCTCTATCTCCGGCTCCTCCACGATCGCGTGCGATGGGAGTGGTGACGCCGCGACTCCGTCGTGCTCACTTTCCCTTTCCCGCATCGGCCGCTGCTGCGGCCGCGTAGGCGACGCGGGCATCCCTCCCTGCAGCTCCGCGACGCGCTGCTGCAGCAGGGCCACGGAGGCGGCCCACATGCGCTGCGCACGGTTGTGGTCCTCCACCAGGGTCTTGAAGGCCTCCGCCAGGCAGCCGCACTGGCGCTGCGCCTCGTTCGCCGTGCGCTCCGCCGCCTCTACCTGGCCGCGCAGCTCGCGCATCGCCGCGCTCTCCGGTGCATGCCGCCCCTGCTGCGCGGTCGTCACCGTTGCTGAGGTGGTGGCCGTCGTGCGGACGAGCCGCGACGGCGACGGCGACGGCGGCGGGGACACTGAGCGAGCGGCCTGGCTCTCCTGACTGGGTGACCGGGTCCGCAGCACACGCTCGCGGCTTGTCGCGCGCAGCACGGGGCGCGCCTTCTGCTTCGGGTGTGGCTGGTTCCACGCGGGGCGCGGCTCTCGCACTGGATGCTGCGTCCACACGGGGTGGGTCGTGTCGTCTGGCTTTGGTATGCTGCTCGAGCGCGCGCGGTGGCTACCGGCAGCGCACACTTCGCTCGGCGTCGGCTCCGAAGCGGCGGGACAGCTGCTGTCGCGAGAGAGCGGAAGGGAGCGAGGCTCTGACACGGCCGGCGAAGCAGCACACCAGCGGCCGCGCGGGGCGGAAGGCGGCGCCGCCTGCGACAGCGGGGCCGATGCGGGAAAGGCAAGTCTTGCCGCGTCGGCCTCCTCTGGCGTCGCGAGGCCTTCACAGCTCCTCCGCACCTCCGCCACGAGCTGCTCGACGAGGTCTGTGGGGAAAAGCAGATCCTCCAGCGACGGGGCGGTGGCGGCGTGGGCCTCGTCTTCCTCTCTTATCACCTGCGGCGGGCGCGTGAAGGACGACAGCGCCGCGGGGCTGTCCGCGGGAGAAGAGCGGTCGGCCGGCCGCGCGGGGGGACAGCATTTATCCGTCGAGGCGGTGTAAGCACCACTGGCGCCACTATGCGACAGCTTCAGCAGGGAGCTTGCCTGTCGAGCGGTGGTGGTGGTGGTGGAGGAGTTGCTCGCGCCGGCATTTGTGTAAGTTGAGAGCGTGGGCACGCGCACGGAAGGGGGTGGCGGCAAATCTGCGGGCATGGCAAACAGGGCGCATAAGCTATGTATATATATATATATTGTGTGTGTGTGTGTGTGTGCGTGTATATAGGTGTGTGTTGTTGTCTTACTGCAAAATGTAGGTTTGATTAAAGTGAAGGGAGGGGGTAGAAAAAAGCACTGACATAGAGAAAGAGATGCGATAAACAAATTGAGATGAAGCTATTTTTTAAAAAAACGAAGAACCGTAACTCTTATCACGCAAGTTGTGCCAAAGTCCATAGTGTACTTACAAACAGAGAAGTCTTTTTAACATAGATGAATAAAACGGGGGGAAATTAAATAAATTTACACGAGAGAAACAGAAGAAAAAAAAACAGTCTAAGTAGTACAGATAATGAAAAACTGGGTAAAAAAAAAGTTGAAAATATTTATATATGTGTATATTTACATATATACTGTCACGTCATTGTGCAACACGACTTCAGTTGTTGCTGTTTCATGAAGGATTAGGCCACTGATATTTTTATTTTGCTCACTCACTCATTTAATGAATTAAAATGCGAAGTGCTTTTGCCGTTTTTGACAAATAAAGTCCTCTTTTCCGCAAAAGCAGTTCAACACTCTTATCGAGTATTGCCTAGTGTTTCCGTGTTTTAATATTTGCTTTCATACGTATTATTGGTTCAGTCCGCCCGGAGCGTACCCCGTGTCACGTCGTCGCGGCGCACAAACGCCATAATGTTATTCAGCGCCTCGAACCAGACGTCCGCCTTGTCCTTCCGCTCCGTGGCGATCTGCAGCACGCGCTTGTTGGAGTCCACCATGAGGACGTGGTACGAGTGTGGCAGCCCTTGGTCGTCCATCTGCACAATCTCGCGCGGCGTCACCTGCGTGATGCGCTCCAGGCGCAGCGAGCTGGAGAAGGTCGGGTCGTGCGTCTCCTTGTGCGACCACACCAGCAGGTAGCTCTTCGTGTCCACCCATACCCAGCGCGGGACGATGCCGGTGCCGCTTTGATTCCACTTGTAGAACCAGTCGCCTTGCGAGACGATCTGCACACTCGTCCGCAGGTCGATGGTCGAGCGCAGGTCCGGGAGACCGAGCGCCTGCTTCTTGGAGTGTGGCCGCTGCGTTTGTGGCGGCGGCGGCACCGGTGGCTGCCTCCCGCCCCCGCGGCGCCGCGACACGGGGTGCTGCTCCGCGTCGGGGTCGCCCGTGTAGATGACGGAGGTCGCGACGCGGTTCGCGTTGCGTGCCGGCGGCCCGTACGGGTCGTAGTGCGGGCTCTCCTGCCGCGGGCTGCGGCGTGGGGGGCCCGACGCGGGAGAGCGGCTGCCACGGCCCTGCTGGGGTGACGGACGGCGGTGGTGCGCCGCCGGCGGCGAGCCCCGCCGGCGAGGGCTGGGCGGGTGCGACGGCGAGCGGCGGCCACCCCTGCGGTCCGTCCAGAGCACGTTCTCGGGCGAGTTAGCCCGTGGAGCGGGCTGGTAGGCGGAGGAGGGCGCCTGATACGAAAAGGGGCTGCTCGACCGCCAAGAGAGAAGCGGCATGCTACTGCGGTACGGGGAGCGGGCGGACCAGCGGTACGGGCTGCTGCGCAGCGGGGCTGTGTAGTTGTCACGGGGCGGGGACCACCGCGGGAGGGGAGCTAACGGAGAGTAGTCGTTCGCGCTGTGGTAGTTGCGCTCCGGCGAGTGACCCGAGCGGCGCGGGCTGTACCTCAGCGGGGGCACGACGTCGGGGGAGGAGTAGAGGACGCCGAATTCGGTGACCGGTCGACCATACGTGGTCACCAGCCGACTGCGGTAGGCCGCGTTGCCCCTGCTGCAGCTGCGCCGCGCCACCTCCGCGGTTTGGTTTTTAATCGAGGAGAGCCCAGAGTAGTCGGCCCAGCGGCTGCCGCGGGGCTCGTCCGCGGTGGGCGAGCGCCACAAGGATGGTCGCGCCCCCGCGCTGCTCGCGATGCCACCGCCTCCGCTGCCGCAACCATTTGCGCCGCCTACGCCACCGCCCGCTCGGCCGCCACCGCCGTGAGCGCTCATGCCAATGCCACCGGCGCCATTTCTTGCAACGCCACCGCCACCGCCGCCACCGTCACCACCACCGCCATTACTGCCCACGCGCGCTTCCGGCTCCTCGCCGACGCCCACGTCTCTGGAGTGGACAAAGTCATTGTCTGTCTCATTCACTACGCTGCGGGCATCGGCTAAAATTGAGGTTTGTACGGCGCGCGAGGTCGAGACAGGCGAGGTGCCCGCCTGCAGCGTGGGGTTGCCTTCCGTCTGCGTGCCGGCGGAGGGGCCGCGGCTGCCGCGACGCGAGCCCGGTGCTGAGGGGTGCACGAGAAGTACACCTCGACGGCGGCGGTTTTCTAAAATGCGTGCTAAATGGGCCTCGTGTATAGTGTCCATTTGCAATATATATATATATATATATTGTTGTGAGGAGAAAAGAAAAGCGGCAAGGAAGCAAGGCAAGAACGAGAGAGACAAAAGATGCCCTTCCCGCCAACGGTGCTAAAAAGCTGAGTAATGCTGTCACTATTTATATTCTTACCTATCTTTATTTAATGATGGTTTGAATAGAAAAGAGAAGAAGCAAAAAGGAACAAGAAGTTTGGAAAGGCTGATGAGCGGGTGCTGCAGGCCATAAATAACTTAACAGACAAAAAAAAAAAAAAGGATAAGGGGTAAACGAATAATTAATAAAGCAGGTAAGGGAAAAATTAGGCTTAATATCAACAGCATACTTAGCACGTATATAAGCATATATATCTGTGTATGTATGTATGTTGAAATGTGTGTGTGTGTGTGTGTGTGTGTGTGTGTGTGTAAATGTGCGAAAAGCTTCACAACTAATTCAAAACAACACGAAAAGCACAACCGCAACGACAACAACAACTATTTCAAATTTGCTCTCGAAATGAAACTAAAAGGGGTGAAAAGGATGTGAGCGTGGGAGGGGGAGGAGGGGTCGGTTCTGACATGCACTCGCTGGTCACTTTTTCGTGCTCTTCACATACGACGGCTTATCTGCCATACCATGAAAAAGATCGAACTCATCTGTCTCCTCCCGAATCTCCTCCTGCCCTGCCTTTGTATTTTCCCGTTTCTTCCACTCCTTGTCTTCGTGTAGGGTCACCTTGTCCCCTCGCTCAATGTGCGTGTTTGTGCCGGGAATTGTCCAGTACGGCTCCATGTCCTCCGCCGCACACGGCGCGCGGAACGCCACGGGCACCTCCATCGCCTCGACCAGGTTGACGCACTGCGGCGCGAGCACCGTCACGATGTTGTCCAGGTGAGAGGCCAAAACGACCGCCTTGTTTGCGCTGAGCATCTTCTTCGCGAGGATGTAGTCGAGCCGGTCCATCTGTCGCGTGAGGGCGTAGATCCAGCCAATGTCGCGGATGATCTTGCGGCCACGCGCGTCGGTGCACTTTTGCGTCTCGTCCATCAGCACCTCGAGCAGATAAATCTCCATGAAGGCCTCCCCGCAGTGCACAACCTCGCGATGGCGGAACATGACCCAGTCGTACCACTGGTGCTCCGAACCGCCCTTGCGGCGCTCCATCTCGCGCGACTGCCGCAGCCGCTTCTTCACCTCGTAGTGCTTGTGGTTGAAGAAGATCAGATGACGGCCCAGGTCCGCGATACGCGGGGAGTACCACGGGTTTTTGATGAAGCGGTTGACCGCGGGGAGGCTTTGCACCACGTTGGTCGCCCACCACCCCCAGTGCGATGTGCCAATGTTCTTCGTGATCGAGCGAAACGCCACTTCGCGGATAAGCGCCGAGCGGTCGGGGCCTTCCTGCCGGAGGTGCACCAGCGCGGCGCTCGCGCGGCTCCCGCTGCTCGCGAGGGAGCCATGCACGCCCATGAACTCGTCGGCGAAGCGGTGCAGCTCCATGATCTCCTCCTGGAGGCAGTGGACGGTGCCGGCGAGACGCATTTCGTCCTCGTAGGACGGCTCCGCCTTCCCCGACACGTCGCAGAAGACGGGCAGCACGCGCTGCCACGCCATCAGGTAGGCGTACGCCTTGGCCACGAGACTAACCAGAGGAGTCTGCACATGCTGGAGACCAAAGTACGGGTAGTTGCGCCGATAGTCAGGGCCGAGCACCATCTTGTTCGCCGTGTAGCGGACGACGTTGGTGCACAGCGTCTTCATAGCACCGGCGTAGAGGGCGCCGGTCGCGACGCGGGTGCGCGTGCGCAGAACCTCGAGCGCACTCTTTTCGTTTTCCCGGCCCGGGATGTAGCCGACGGTGTTCTCCGCCGTCATGACGAAGGGCGCCAAGAGGTGGCTGGGGCCCAAACGCACGTTGTCGAAGTGGATGACCGCCGCGCCGGACTGGCTGAGGACAGAGTCTTCGCCGGCGATGGGGCGCACGGTGACGCCGCTGCACAGCACCCCGTTCTCGCGCAGTGGGACCGCGAAAACGTGCGCGCCGCTGTTTTCCATCTTATTGAGCGTCAGCGTCGCCGTGACCAGGGCCCAGTCCGCGCATTCCGCCGCCGCCACGGCGAACTTGCCCGTGCCGCGCAGTATGAAGCACTTGTCATGAAAGTCGTACCGCGCCTCCGTGTTGAGCGGCGCCTCCTCCGCGAGGAGCTCCCGCTGCGCGAGGCAGCCGATCACCTTGCCGCTGTCGACGTGGTCGAGAATGCGCTTTTGGAGGTCGGCGTGGGCGTGGGTGGCGATCATGCCCGCGAAGGTGAAGTGGTCCGCCGCAAGGAGCGCGAGTGCCGGGTGCGCGGTGGCGAGCACTTCGTAGTAAGAGGCGAGGCGATGGGGCGTCGAGCGCACCTGCGCGTACGAGACGAGTTGTTGCTTACCCAGCGCGCGGAACAGCTGGAGCGTCTGCTGCACAGACGACGCCGTCGCCTGCCTCTGTGTAAAGTTGGATGCTTTTGGTGGCAGCAGCGGCGTGAGCGCCGCGCGTATCTCATTCTTCCAGTCGACATCGTAACCCTCGCACAGGTACCTAAACGTGGGCTCCTCAAACGCGAGCTCCATGGCGTAGTTGCTCGAGGAGGGGTCCAGCTCCACGTGCATCCGTGCAACATTCGTCGTGCGAAGAAAGCGCTTGGGGCACTGCAAGGAGGAAGCCGCCATCGTCCTCGCGGCTACGCTGGTGTTGGTGATGTTTGAACACGATGTGAAAGCTGTGGTGTGCGATTGCGCCCGGCACGGTGCCGGAGTTGCGGCCGCGCACGCTGGCCACGCCGCGCGCAAAGCCCCTTTGCGGCAAACGCCTCTCGATGAGAGCATGGGAGTAAACGCAAAAAAAAAAATAGATTAAAACAACCGGAAGGGCTACACAGCACAGCGCAATTTTTTTTTTTGTTTGTTCGACCGTATTGACTAAAAGAAGCAGTTGGCATGCAAGAGAGAAAAAAGAAGGTATGGATTGGTTTGTGCACCGTGTTAGAGCAAAGATGCAGACGCGCCGTTAGAGAAAACAAAAAAAAACGCACTAAAGCTACGTGCTGTTGCAGCCTCGCATCTCTATCTGTGTGCATAAAGGTTGTTTATTAATACAATTGATGTTTACACTAACTCACACGACAGTTGTCTTTTTTGTCTTCTTTCTTTCTATACAAATTTTGCAAATTAACTAGTTACTGCGAGGAAAGAAGAAAGAAACAAACAAGGCGCCATTTGAAGCTTCACGTCTAAAGCAAACCAATACAAAATGGAAAATAAATAAAAATTAATTACAAACAGAACAAATATATATAAACTTTAATGAAAACGGAAACAGAGCGCGCAGGCGCTTTATCGACTCACGGCAGACGCGTCCTCGTGCCACTCGGACGACTGGAAGTCTTCCGAGGCGTCAAACTTCACTACGTCGCCGCGGGTGGCGTTGTGCGGCCGGCGCTGGGGCAGCGGCAGCTGCTTCGGCGGCGCAATGTACTTCAGTGTGGTCCTGCCACTTGCCAGAAGAACGCAGGTGGCATCGAGCGCGACGATGCCGGAGTTGTCCTTTACCCTGCGGCAGCGCACAAAGAGGGTGCGGTTGTACACCTGCTCGATACGCCCCGTCTCGCCGCCCAGGTGGAACGGTGTCAGCGGCGTCTTCTCGATTTTCACCTCCTCCCCGCGCGCGAGTCGATTCTGCATGCGATCCACCGTCTGGCGAGGCCCACCGTCGCGGCCGATCGGCTTTGCCTGGGCAAAGGTGAGCGCGCGTGTCTCGTTCCGCTCCGTGATCACGTCCATGTTGGTGTTGCTGAGGCGTACAATGCAGGCCGCGACGCTGGTGTCCGAGACGGACACCAGGTCAAACACCTGCCACACGCCCACCTTGTGCTGAGAGGTGCCGAGCAGCTTACTCTGGTGGCAGTCGTTGGCCTTCACTTTGATCTCCGCCACCATGGCATCGCGGTCAGGGAGCACTAAAACGACATCGCCCATGGAGCGCAGCACGGTGCCGCCCTCCCCTGCGTACTCGCCGTTGTCTATAATAATGTGGGTTCCCTCCATAAAGTGCTTGGCGCAGATCGCCAGCTCCACCTTCAACTTGAGCGGGTCGCGGCGCCCCGGCGCCTTGCACGACAGGACCGCCGTGTTGTCGCCCGCCACGATGCTCAAGATGGTGCCGACCGTCCCCGCCAGCTGCCCCGTCGTCACGCACACGGAGTCGCCCACTAGGAAGGACGTCTGCGCGCCGCTCTTCGCGATGGTCCGCGCGACCGCCTCGCGCACACGCTCGCGGTTGTTGTTGTAGAAGCGCGCCAGCTCCTCGGCAGTGGGCGGCTCCATCTGCGCGTTCGAGAAGACCATGCGGGAAGAGACCGTTTTCAAGAGGTACCCCTCCGCGTCGAACTGGTACTCGCCCCAGCGGTAGCCGCCACTCTCGCTCACGTCGACGTCGACGGCAAGGCTAGGGGAGAAGAAGCGGGCGGGGAGCTGGCTGGTCGCCTTGTTGAAGGGCTTGCCCACAAAGTCTTCGCGCGGCACGACCTTGACCGTGATGTGCAGACCGTCCGAGTGCACGGCAGTCACCTGCGCCAGGTCGTTGCGGTAGAAGCGCTGACGAAGTCGCACAAGCGAGCCAATCCGTGTTTTCTCCTCCGCCGGGCGGTATTCCATCATCTTCATCAAATCGCTCGGATCCACCACGGTGATGCGAAACCGGAAAAGGCCCTCGAGGCCGTTAATCGCGTTTTCCACAAAAAGCTTGCGGTACGCCTCCACGTAAATGTACTCCTTTACGTGGTCGAGACAGAAGACGGAAATGATGCCCAGGTCCATCTTCTTATGCTCAAAGTTGTTCCCGATGCGGTAGGCATAGCACTTGTTGACTATACGTGCCACCAGGACACGGTTCATGCGGGGGCGGCACTTGATCGCGAACACCTTGGGATCCTTCTCCGTTGGCAAGAAGCGAGACGCGTACCGCAGCGAGTGCTTCTGCGTCTTGCTCAGTGCCCCTTCGTTGAGTGCACGGTAGCGCTCCTGATAGTGCCGCTCAACCTCCGCGTCTGTCATTTCTTCGTCGCCGGGGAAAATGGTATAGTTTCTTCGCGCCGCCGCGTTTGTATAAAGGCGGTCGTTTGCGCTCTCGGAGAACCCGTCCTCTGTTCCGTCCTCCGCGTCATCTCTCGCGTCCTCCTGGTCACTGCCTGCGCCACTGGAGGCGATGTCGTCAATGTACTTGGACCTCTTGGGCGCCTCATCGGCGCCGCGGTGGTGGTGGCGACGCTTTTTGCCATTCTTCTTGTCTTTTTTTTTCCTTCTCCGACGCTCCTCTGCATCTTCTTCGCCGCCATCTGCCTTGTTATCGCCGCTTTCAGTGACGCCTGCCTCGCCAGCGGGCGGCACCGAGTCCTCCACCTGCGGAGGCAGCGCGCTGTTCTGGTCTAACAGCTCCGTCAGCTTGCTCAAGTCAACCTCGTCAGTCATTGGTGTGTGGGCGAAGTAGTGAGAAACAGCAAAGTTTTCTTTTTTCTTTTTGCAAATGTGTGCCGTGAAAGTAACGCACCTTCTCAGTTATAATTATTTTTTTATTAAGCTAGTTGTTAATGAAAAAAACTCTCTTTTTCTCTTGTTTATTAATACGAATAGACAACCTTTTTTGTTAGTATAAAATAATAAAAAAGCCAAATAAGACTAAAGAAGAGCTTTGCTCCTTACTAAAACAAGCCAAAAGAAAAAAGAAAAAAAGAATAATAATAATAAAAGATAATTCGATTTACATTCATTTTTTTCCAATTTTTGTTATTTATTGTAGTCAAGGCCAGTAAAGATGCTCTTAATGTATTGCAATGAAGCAGTTGTTGCACCATCGCTCCACTCCGTCAATAATCTCAAGAATAAAAACTAAACATAGCGAAGAGGAAAAAAAGCGTGCCAGACAAAGGAGTGCGCACAATACATATTTACATTGATATACAATTTGAGTATCGGGGTGGGCGGGAAGGAGGAGAATGGAGGGGGAGGAGGGGAAGAGGGCTGTGCTCTTCTTAAAGAACAATTTCCGGGCGCAAATCTACGCCTTTGCCGTCGGAAAAGGTGCCGTGCCAGCACCGGCCCGATGCGTCTACATACATGCCAATCCCCTGCATCTGATTGTTCTCCCACTGGCCCTCGTAATAGGAGCCATCGGGCCACACGTACTTGCCTGCGCCGTGAAAGCAGTTGTCTACGAATTCGCCGGAGTACTCGCACCCGCTCGCGAAGATAATAGTGCCCGCGCCGGTCGGCTCCCCTTCTCTCCAACGGCCTTCGTACACGCAGCCGCTCGCGTCCACAAAGCGCCCGTGTCCGTTGCGGGTGTACATAAACGCGCCATCGGCAGACCCAGGGGTGGCACCGCCAGCGCCCTTACCGGCAGCGGGTGGGTTGCCACCGGTGCTACTGACCGAGTTGATGACGCCATCTGCGCCAACAGCGTCTTTTTTTACTGTACATCTACCTTCGTACACGCTACCATCAGGATGCAGGCACCGCACATCATGCCCTTCCTTCTCCTCGTCGCGTTTTTTTGGTCGGCATATTTACTGTGCGTCTTATACGGGAGGTAATAAAAAACAAGTTTTCCTTCTGCAAGCTGTTTCGTTTCTTCCCCTTTTTCTTTTCGTCTTTGCGTATGTGTGTGCCTATGTGTATGTTTGTGTGTGTGTGTGTGTGTGTATTTGTTTGGTACTCTTGTGTATTTGACGTGTTACGAGGTGTTGTTGTTGTTTTGTTTCAGCTATTAGTCATTAAATATGAAAAGAAGAGAAGGGAAGAAGGAGAGGGGGGCAAGAAGGGCAGCAATAGTGCTTAGTAGCGTAAACGCTTTTATAAGCATGTCAGGCGATTGAAAACGCAAAACCAATAAAGAAAAACGAAGGAGAGACAGAGAGCAGAAAAGATAATAATAATAATAAAAGTGCGCTTTTGAATAGAAGAGGGTGCAGAATTTGAAAAAAGCAATAAACGTGTGTGTATACATATACACCGATACATATGGGCGCTCGTTAGCCCAGAAAGCAGCAAGTGCAGTATGAGCTTTTGCGCAGACGCATAACAAACAACAGCATCACTATGCAAATGATGATGTGAAAGAAAAATAATAATGTCAGCGTGGGCTGTAGAAATAGAATGATAATAGACGGCCATACAATTAAATGAAATGCAATGGTGGTGGCCAAAATGCCTCGTCGGATAATGAGCAGTACGACAAAGACGTCTGGTACCGCGATGAGAATGCAGCCGGCGGCAATGTACCGCTTGCTTGCTTTGTACAGTGTAAAGTAGCATATCAAGGCGGCAATATCGGCTAAAAAGAGGACTAGAGGTACAACAAAAGTGAGGTGAGAGGGTGCCGGGAAAACGGTGGACAAAACAAGTGCATCCGTGCGCTTTTTCCTACTGCTCTTGACCGGTGCGTCTGCCTTCTCGACGCAGTCGAAATTCACCTCTTGTTCCTTTTCTTTTCCATTGTTCAACGGTGGCGCCAGCGAGAGCACCTTCATATTCTTTTCCGATGGCGGCGGTATCGCAATTCGCTGTGCGATGTACCGGGGCACCTGGAAGCCCTCCTTGTCATTTCCATTGATGTCATAAAGAAGGATGGGAATGTCGTAGGGATCTATTTCGCGGCCCTTGTAGGGGCTAAAGTCGATCACCTCTCCTTGCGAAACAGACCGCTTTTGAAAGGAGCCCACAATTTGCCATGGGTCGCCAGAGGCACTCATTAAGATGCGGTAAGTGTATATAGAGAGAGGGAGAGAGTACGGTTTGGTGCTTTCCTTGTGATACACCAACGCGGGGCATGCACAACAGCACACACAAGCAATAATAAAAAAAAGTGAAAGAAAGAAAGAGAGCAAGCGAGAGGAGGAGTAAAATAGGGTGAGTGAGGAATGCCAATAGCAGGTGGCAAACTATAAGAAAAAAAAAAATTAGGTTGTTGTTGGCGTTAATGTTGTTTTTACAAAAAATAAGACGAAAAAATAGTGCGGAAGGCAGGAGGTAAAGCACAAAAGCAAGGTTGGCAAAAGCTGTGTGTATAAAGATACATGTGGGACGTGTGGTATATGTAGTTATATATTTATATATATGTAGGGAGAGAATTTACTATACTAAAAAAAAAAAAAAAAACGAAAAAAAACAAACAAGTAGTATAAACGACTTCAAAGTAGAAAGGAGAAAATAATACGAAAGAAAGGACATATTGAAAACAAGATGAATGAAAAAAGAAATAAAAATTTAAAAAAAAAAAGAAACAATAAAAATATTTAGTGTTATGATGGCGCTCACGCCTATGCAGAAAAAAAAGGAAAAAAATTGCTTGTTAGCCTTTTTTAGTTGTGCGTGTTTGTGCCTTCCTACTTCGTCTGAGATTCCGCGGCTGGATTTGCACCCGGGTTGGCGGTGGTGGTGGCAGTAGCCGGGGCAGCACCACCCGCTGGGGCAGGGGCGGGAGCAGGAGCAGCATGCGGTTGTCGAGGTGCCCGCTTGCTTTCCATTTTGACTAAAAATGAGCTTTTAAACTGAATGATAATCACTGTCATGTTGTCTGTGCCAAAGCTATTGGGCGTGGTCGCCAGGCATGCATTCATAATTCGCTCGCACGCGAGGGAAACGTCGCCGTGGTCGGCCAGCTCGTTCCGCACAAATTCTACGGCAGCCTCGTTGGTCATCATATCCCAGATGCCATCGCACGCAATGATAACGAACTCGTCCATTGGGGCCAGCTCTACGTGCAGGACCTCGGGCATCACCGTGATGGCCATTTGCTCTGGCTTCAAGTTCATGTCTTTGAAGGCGTAGTCTCCAAAAGCCCGACTGAGCGACAGAATTCCGTTCACCCTGCCCATCTGGACAAAGCCGCCCGCCTTGATAATCCGCTCCATCTCGTCGTCCTTGGTTGGCTTGTGGTCCTCGCTAAGCGCAATCGCGACGCCTCCCCGGCAGAGCACAGAGCGCGAGTCGCCCGTGTTGGCGCAGTACAGGTGGTGTTGAATCAACAGAATGCAGTTGCCCGTGCAGCCGCTCAGCTCCGTCGGCATCGCCTTGTGCAGGGACAAGTCGCCAGCAAGAAAGCCGTCCTTCAGTGCCTTTTCGTACTTTCCAGTGCAAAATGCCGGTGTCGATGTGATCCACTCTCGGATATGCGCCGCGCACGACTGCGCAAACTTGCTCCCACAATGCCCGTCGAAGACCGCCGCAACGGCGCCTTCCTCCTCCGCCATCTTGTTGGGTAAATTGGGCAAAGAAAGAAACACCGCGTGAGCGTCCTCCATGGTGCTTCGCCACCCTTGCATACTGCTGGCGCCGACGCGCAGCTTGTCATCCTCAATCAAAATAGAGTACTTGTCCTTTACAGGATTCATCAAAAGGGTCTGTGTATTTCCCTTGATGGACGCGAGGCCCTTCATTAACGACATTGAGCTATAAATTTGCTGCTGTTGGCAGAGTGACTGTTTTTTTTTGTTGTTGTTATTTTTTTTTTTTTGCAAGAAAAGCAAGAGAGAGAGGGATAAAGACCAAAAGACAGGCATGCGACGCAACTGTACAGGCGCAATAAAAAAGGAAAACCCGGTGGGCATTCTTGAATTGAGATTTCGTATTTGCTTTTCTATTTCCATGCTACATCAGTGAAAAAACAGACACTGTGCTTTTTTCTGTACTATATATTCTTTTTTTTTTTTTTTTTTTGTAATGAAGAAGCACACCCGATTCAGGGCCACTTCTCCACTTTATTAAACTATATCAATTATTCTT
>AUXK01000054.1:0-17369 GCA_000482165.1 Strigomonas oncopelti | reverse complement strand
CACAAAGGGAAAATATAGGAAAAAAAAAAACAACTAATACATCCATGGCGGTATTTTCTTCACCCGATTGCACGATGGCCAGCCCTTCTTCAATTTCAGTTTCATTTTTTTCGTTGTCTTTATTACTTATTCTTACTTTTATTATTCATAGACGCAACGAATAAACTTGTGTATATATAAAAAAAAAAACGTCGCTGCTCTACATAGATACGAAAATAAATAAAACAAAAAAGAAGATGAAGATGAACTGGCCGCGCCGCAGTGCTTTACCACAGCTTCGTATCACGCGACTTGGAGCACTCGCCCAGGCCGCGGCCGCGGCGGGGCTGCGCCTGGGGCTGGTTGGACGTCTCCTGGTTGGCGCGGTTGCCCATGCGGCGCTGCTTGGCGGCGGCGCCGAAGTCCTGCGCGCTGTCCATGTTGGGGTCGTAGTAGCGCAAGATGTTGTTCTTCTGCACCTTGGGCGCGGGCTTCTCGGCGCTCTTGTGCACGTGGGCGGGCGCGCCGCCGGCGAAGAGGTTCGCCTGCTGCTTGGGCGGGCGGCAGCTACCGAGGGCCTTGCCCTCGTGCGGGGCGACCTCGGCCTTGCCGAAGCGGCCGTCGCCGAGGACGTCGTGCTCGTCCTTCGCGCGGCCGTTGATCTGGTGGATCGCCGGCGGGCGGCGCGGCGGCATGTCGGGCGCGACGAACTTGCGGGGGCCTAAAAGCATCTCGCGCTGCGGCGGCTCGTGGAGCTCCTCGGCCGAGTACTGGGCGAGGTTGATGACGTCGCGGGACTGGTTGGCTTTGTTGGTGCGGGTGACGCTGTGCGCCGGCGCGGCGTCGGCGCCCTCCTCCTTCTCGCCGGGGGTGAGGAAGATCTGCTGCTCGCGCGCCTTCGGCTTCACGTGGCGCTTGCCGTGCACAGCCTCCGTGTCACGCGGCG
This sequence comes from Strigomonas oncopelti, assembly GCA_000482165.1. NCBI lineage: Eukaryota > Euglenozoa > Kinetoplastea > Trypanosomatida > Trypanosomatidae > Strigomonas > Strigomonas oncopelti. The sequence goes on along the minus strand of AUXK01000054.1, from coordinate 16,444 downwards.
GCTTCGGGTCGTTGTCCTCGAAGTAGGGCGCGTCCATCGGCGCGGGGGGCTGGGTGATTTTGTGACCGGTGCGGAAGGGCTCCTCCTCGGCGGTGACCTGGCAGCTCAGGGTGAGGCCGGAGCGGTTGCACGGCTGCACCTTCGGCTTGTTCGCCCCGCGCGCCCGCACGCCGTTGCCGCTCATGATGTACTCATCGGTGAGCATCTGGCGCACCTGGTCGTGGTCGGAGGCCTCGAAGCGGCGGATGCCCTTGTTGACACGGCCGGGCTTGCTGGGGCCGGCAAGGAACTCGCTCGGCGTGTTGTAGTGGCTCGCCGTCTGCGGGTGCGACTGGACCACGCGGCGCTTCTGCTCCGGCGCCGGGCCGTTGCCGCGGATCACCTTGGCGGCCTCCGCCCCGCTACGGCCTTTCTGCCCGCGCTGGCGAGCGGTGAGGTTTTGCTCCTTGTGCACTTCAGTCATGATCTCTGCTGGGTATTTGTTGGCTTGCGTGCAATTGTATTACAGACAAAAATAAAACAAACAGAGAGGGGTACTATGTGCGGTAGTCTTTACAAAATATATGTATTGAAAGGAAAAAACAACAACAACAGCAACTGAAAACTATTTACTTTCTTGTCGAGCTTTATATAGGTGAGTGTGTGTTAGAGCAAAAGGAGAGGGGAAAAAAAGTAACGCAATAAAGTGAGAAAAAAGCGGATGACAGATTACAGATATTATTTTGGGCTCACACGAACAGTAATGAGCCAATGCTGTTTCTCAAATGCTTGCAGTAACAACGAAACAAAAGGAAAAAACTGAAACGGTAAATAAAACAAAAAGAAAGAAAGAGCAGTGCCAAACATCTATAAAGGAATCCTTGTGTACTTTTCACATGGTGGCATATACATGCTGTCAGTTTCTCGATACGTATTGCATTAAGCTTTTCAACGTACAATGGAAATTCAGAAATAATAATTTAATGTATATCATCACGCATGGACTCGACTACGCAAACATGGTTACACGTGCGATATTTCTTGCTAGCTTATACAGTACAAGAGCTACTCGTGAAAGCGAAAGCACAGACGTAGCTAGCTCATTTACACACAACAACAACAACACCAACAACAACAAAATGATCGCAGTAATCCTCGCACCTGTAGCGACGAGCAAACGCGTCTTCGAGAACCGATGAGGATACAGCTCTGCACTGAAAGTAAACGCATCCAGAGAGTCCTCGTTCGATATGACCAGAATACAGACACACAGAAGAGAAAAAAAAAATTAAAAAGATGGACACGCGCTGGCAGGCGGCGAGTAATGCTTTTTATCATTCCACTGTAGTCATGATCGCCGCAGTGTTTGTTAATTTGAGTGCTTTTATTGTAGAGGCGAAAAAGAAAAAATAGACGGAAACAAGTATTATGTGAGGCACGCATTGTAAAAATGGATATGAGGGAAAAAAAAAGACACCCTTATTTTATCTCTTGTCGAAATTTACAAGGGTGTCAGTACGGGACTTGGGGGCACACACACAGGAAGAAAAAGAAATTCAGCAAAGTGAGGTAGAAGCAGATGAAGCAGCTGAGATAAAAATTTTGTGCACACATATAGGATGGTGTTCCAATGCGATTTTACCACAGCACTTGCTTACCTAGCATTACCGAGTAGCGTAGAAATAGGCGAAACGCCGAAGCGGAAGAGCAGAAAAAAAAAAAGCGAGCACTGCCACCCGAGGAAGTGAAGAGAAAGGGACAAGCAAAAAAATCTATAAAGGTACAGACACGAAACGAGGTGCACATATGCATGCTGTCAGTTTCTCGATACGTATTGCATTAAGCTTTTCAACGTACAATGGAAATTCAGAAATAATAATTTAATGTATATCATCACGCATGGACTCGACTACGCAAACATGGTTACACGTGCGATATTTCTTGCTAGCTTATACAGTACAAGAGCTACTCGTGAAAGCGAAAGCACAGACGTGGCTAGCTTATTTTCACTAAAGGAGAAAAAAAGAGAAGGATATCAGTTATTCTTGCACCTGTAGCGACGAGCAAACGCGTCTTCGAGAACCGATGAGGATACAGCTCTGCACTGAAAGCAAACGCATCCAGAGAGTCCACGTTTAGTATACCCAAAATTAAGAGACACTAACAATTACTCGAACAATGTCGGCACTATCCAAATCAAGTAGACGAGATTAAAAGAGGAAGAGAGAGAAGCGAAGTGAAAATAGTGAAAAAAAAAAAAAAACGACAGCAAGGCGGAACAATAGCACTACAAATCGTTTGCATTTAAATAACTTTTCTTTTACTAACTTTTTTTTTTTCTTTTTCGTTCGCGATATTCGCTTTTCTTTAATGTACCGTAGCAATACAATAAAAGGTGTTGTCCACATTCTTTGTTATATATTTATTTTACATTTTCGCACGGTTTAGATGTGTGCAAGTGATAGTATTAACATGGAAAACTCGTCGTAGTTTAGTGTAGCCCCCTCCGCCCGGCTATACCTTCCACCCGGTGCCGTTCGTGTGCGGAAACGCAGCACGTAGCTCCGTATGTGCGCCTCATCCAGCGGCACTCCGCAGTGGTCTAAAGATGTGAGAGGGTTTTCGAACGGCAAGAGGCACAAAACCTTCTCCGTCGTGTGCGGGTCCAACTTGAGCGAGAGCACGTTCACGATGAGGTCTACCGGCACTTCTCCATCGCCCACCGCCGTGCCGCTTGTCGCCTGCCCTTCCGTCCCTTGCAGAACGGCGAACAGCTGCGCAATGGACGCGTCATCGAGGTGCACACCGGCGTGCTGCGCCTTCGCGGCGACAAGGGGGTTGACCGACGACCTGTAGTGTCCACTCTGCAGCAAGACAGAAGAAGACGTGGCGTTCGCGTTGGTGGTAGCGACGGGTCCCAGCGGGGCTGCTGCCACACAAGCCAGCTGCTGTTGCTGCTGCTGCTGCTGACGAGTGGTTTTCAAGAATGGCCCCGTGGAGGAGGCGCTGGCGTCGTTGCTGCCACCATCCCCCAGCGCCTCCGGTGCTGGGGTTTCCATCTGGTCGTGGAGGGTCTGCTCCAGACGGTACTGCTTCTCCTCCGCAATTTTTCGCTTCCGCACCTCCTCAAGCGCGTTCGCGGCGATCGCGGCGGCGGGGTAGGCGTAGTAGTCGAAGAAAGCCAGGTGCACTTGCCAGATCTCCCCCGTGTGCTGAATGAAGTCCTCCACCGTCTCGACAATCACGCGGCAGAGCGTCCGCAGCGACGCCTCCTGCGTGTCGTCCGTCCCCGCCGCCCCGTTTTCCGCGTCGCCGAAGAGCTCCACGCAGTGCGAGAGCAGCAGGGTCGGGTCCATGTCGAAGAGAAGAGCGTGCACGTGGGCGAGCTCGGCCGCCAGCAGCGCCTTCAGGACCCAAACGCGAATGCACTCCTCTGCCTCATAGGCGTACACGAACGGCGGTGAGTACTCCTCGCGGTTGGGCGAGCACACGGACAGCTCCCTCTCGTCGAGCTGCATGCCGCCGCTGGACGTTGTGCGGAAGAGCACGCGCACGCACGGCGTCTCGCCGGCGAGAGGGCTCGCACTGCCGTCGCCCTCTTCAAAGTACGAGACGTCGAAGACGCCCTTGCGCCACGCCGTGATGACGGCGCTGTCGCGCACGTGGATGAGCAGGCGATTGGCGAGCCGCTCAGAGTTGTTCAGGTACTGAAACGGCAAGCTGTAGCCGTCACATTGCTGCACCACGGTCGCGGTGGGCAAGGGCGACGCCAGCTGGGCGGCGCCGCCCGACGGAGGGCGCAGCTCCGTTGCCCCTCCCCCTCTTCTCCCCTCCCCGTCGTCGAATTTGGTGTGCGACAGCAGCAGCCACGACGGGTCGGCGACGGTGTGCTGGACGCCGCGCTCCTCCGACCACGCGGGCCGCACTCCTTCCACCGTGTCCTCGTAGCTCTGCACAAGGTCGATGATGGCCGTGTCCTGCAAGATCGCGTTGCGACGCTGCACGCGCTCGGTGTCACTAAGGTTGGCCGTCGAGGCGTTTTGCCAGCGCAGCACGAAGGGGTAGTGCTTGGAGGAAACGAGCACGTTTTTGAGAAGGAAGAGCGGCTCATCCGTCGTCCCCTCGTTGCGAAAGAGCAGACGAAAGAGCGGCGTCACGGTGTCGCTGCCGTCCTCGGGCAAGCGGTATACAACAAAGTTGTGCTCCCTCATGTTTTCTTCGTCTTGCAAGCGCATGGTGGCAGACGTGTTGGACGCCGACGACCGCGCGTCGCCGCCGCTCCGCATTGACGGCGGGCAGTTCCGCTGTATGCAAAGCTCACGACTTGCGCCGCGCGGCGCTTTGGCAAGAACAAGCTTGCGCTCAACATTGAGCACAAAGCCGTAGTTGAGGAGGTTGAACTGGTAGAGGTTCAGGTACCGCGTGTGCAGTGCGTCGTGCTCCATAAACTGAGCGATAGGGTCGCCCGTGTACAGGGACACTAGCTTGGCGATCAGCTGAAAGTTGAGCTCCAGGTCAAAAATTTCTTTGACGACGACAGAGGAGTAATCGACAGAGCCGTTGGCGCACATCAGCGGATGGAGAGGACACACGGTCTTGTTAATTAGGTCCATTTTTTTTTGTTGTTGTTGTTGTTTTGATTTCCCTGTCCAAAATTCTTACAACAAAAATATAAACACTGACTGTAAAAAAAAAGAAGAGATGTAGCAATGAAAAAAGGAGAAAGGTTAGAAAGGATGCGGTTAAGACGGTGCATTGTGCATTCCCGTTTTTGTAAAGATCAGCGTGTACACAATCAAATCTTACTTTGTCATCGCAATGAATATATATTTGTTCAGGCAAAGAAGAAAAAAAAAATACATCGTGTTCATGTGTTTTGTAAGCGGACGTGTACTTCGAAAGAATAAAAACAGAATGCTCTTAGCACGTTTTCCTTCTTCCTTTCTTCTTTTTTTTTATTTTTAAGCAACGTTAAATATGTCCTGCGCCGCTTTGAAAAAAACGTTAATGTTGTGGTCAATCATCGCGCGGTGCTGCAGGTCGTATTGCTTGAACATGAGTACGATGGCGAGCGAGTTGGGAAGCTCCCGTACATAGATGCAATCCTCATTGTTGAGGTAAATGACGGAGCGCTTGAACACGGGGGAGCTCAGGTCCATCGAAAGTCCGTTGCCTTCTCCAGGTTCTGCCGCTGTCTTCCTCGCAGCAGCACCAATACCGCTGCTGTTGTTGTTATTGTTGTTGTTGGTCATGTTCCCTTTGCCCAGGGCATTGCTGCTACTAGTATTATTATTATTATTATTATTATTATTTATATTGTTGCTGGTGGTGATGGTGTTGCCACTTGCGGCGAAGGACGCCACGGCGTAGGGAGTGTAGATGTCGCTCGTCTTGATCACCACCTCGACCGCGTCGCTGCACAAGTCGTAGGTGCGAGCCTTGAGGCGGTTGCGCTCGTCCACGGCGAGAAAGATCTTGGATCGGCTAAGAAACAAGTAGGAGAGGTCGACGTTGCTGTTGCTGTTCAGCATCTGCAGCAGCTCGTTGATGTACGGGATCTTGTGCTGTATGAGCTTCTGGACCACAAGGGAGAAGGCCTGGAAAACGGAGTGGTCGTAGATCGACGTGAGGTTGAAATTGAGGCGCAGTGGCGTTACTGTCTCGAGACGCTGCTTCGCCTCCTCCTCCACCCGCCGCTGCAGGATGGCGAGCAGGTCGGCCTGGTGGTCCTCGCTCAGCGCGTCCACCTTGTGGATGAACACTTCCACGCTAAGCTGGGGGTTGAAGCGGTACGCGGCGCAAATGGTGTCCAGCAGGCGCGCCCGCGCGTCGTCGATGAGCTCGCGGCAGTCAAGCACAAAAACAATGGCGCCGCAGTTCTCCAGCAGCTGCCCGATCTCGTACCCGTTCACGCCGTTCTTGTCAAACGGGTCGTTCTGACCGGGAAAGTCCCACACCTCGAAGTTGACAAAGTCGTTCGAGTGCACGTTTTTCATCTCGGGCTGCACAGTTGTGGGCAGATTCACTGAGTCGTGCGGCTCCATGTTCTCAAAGACGACGCGCTGAATGCTACTTTTCCCGGACTTGCGCAGCCCCATCAGCAGCACCTTCGGAAGCCCAAGCATGACAAACACAAATCTGCTCCGCACACAAAAATGCGTGTATTATAATGATAATTAAATATATATAGTAGTCTAAGTGCGTGCTAAACAAAGCGGAAAAAAAAAGGACCAAGGGAAGGGAAAGAGAAGGAAAAGAGAAATTGATATTCATTTACGATCCGAAAGTTAGTGAGCAGATAATTCATTTTTTTTTTTTGTTGTGTGTGTGCAAAGTGCCGCCAGAGGGATAGATAGAGAGAGAGAAGAAAAGAAAGCAATCGCTTGCTCCGTACATCTTTGTTAGTTGTAATATTATACTCTAAGTGTTATTTATAATAATAATAATAATAATAATGAGTACGTTTTGTATTTATTTGGTCGCCTGCTTCATTAAAATTATACTCGTAATCTGTACAGTTGCCATATCTTTTTGCTATTCATTTCTTTCTCATTATTATTATCAAAGATAAATAAAGCAAATGATCGCCATTAAGTCTACACGCAGTGAGAAAGTAAAAAAAACAAATAAAAGTCAATACAAAAAAAGATATCAACAACAGCAAACAACAATAATCAGTAATACACAGACCTAAAACGCACTGCCACGCACAGCCTTGTGCTCATGCAGCCGGCACCACCTGTTTGAGTCTCACGTACACTCGAGTCACGTAGTCTGTGAGAAAGAAAGGCGTCCCGGTGCCGGAGATGTCGGCCAGCATGGACTTGAGAATGCGCACCAGGTTCTTTGTGCAGCGAACAAACTCGCTGTAAAACTCCTGCGAGGTCACCGGCGACTGCGAGAATCTGTTCGAGAGAAGCTCTTCGGCGGCCACGCAGTACAGGTTCAGCGCGAGCTGCGTGTTCTCGACGTGGACCGACTGCAGCCGTGTGTGGCTCTCCTGCGCGAGTGCGTTGGGCGCGAAGGACTCGTAGGTGCTCTCCGTCGCCACACTCTCGTTCAAGTCGGCGGCCGTCAGCTCGGTCGGGCGGTGGGACGCGCTGATGCCCGCGTGGCGGGGCGTGCAGGTCACACTGGAGGCACGCGAGAAGGAGGCGCGCGACGGCATGTCAGACAGGTGCGTGCTCGTCTGTGCGGCCAACGGCCCTGCGATGCCCGCCGCGCTCGCACGGCGGAGATAGCTGTGCTCCTGCCGAATGAAGCTGCACAGCGTCGTCAGCGTGTCGACAAAGAAGCTGCCGTAGTCGCGGCGCGAGAGCCGCACCGCGGCGGCACCCTCCAACGCCTTCTCCTGCAGAATGAACGCCAAGAAGGGGTGCGCGGCGTCGCTGACGGCCGTGAGAGGGGCCTGCAGCAAGAAAAAAGAGAGCTGCTCGCGCACGGTCAGCACCATGTACTCCTCCATCAGGCGCTCCTCCGCCTGCGCGGTCTCCGGGGCGGCGCTAGAGGACACACACCTGCCCAGCCGGGCGGGGCGGTAGGGGAGGAACTGCAGAAAGCACGTCTGCACCGGCACGCGAAACACGCTGGCGGGGTTCGCCAAGGAGCTCATCATCACGGCGAGCTGCGTGCACAGGAAGATTTCGCGAAAGTCCCACACACAGTGGAGCGTGTCCGCGTCGGGACTTCTCAGACCGCCGAGGGCGTGCAGAAAGCGCGGCGAGGCGCCCAGCACACCCGTCAGGGAAGTGAGCCAGCAGGAGGCGCTGGTGTCGGCGCTCAGTAACACATTTTGCCCGGCGGAGTCGCGCTCGAGGGTCAGGAGGACAAGCACAAAGCGCAGCGTCGCGTTCCACAGCACGTGCCACGCCTTTTCACTGTACACGCCTGCGTCGCTGCTGCTCCTCTTGTTGTTGCCGTCACCGCCACCGCAGACCGCGGACTGGCGCATGCCGCCGAGCGTGTGCAGCAGCGCCGCGACGGGCGCGACGGGCACGTAGGGCAAGCACCTGCCCTCCTCCCCAGCAGAGCGCACAATGCAAACCACCGTTGCCAACAACGCCTCAAACTGGTCTGTCAGGAAGGAGCCGCACTCGTTGACGCCAATGAAGTTCGTCAGCTCAACCGCGCGCTGGATGAGCAGCGGGAGCGTGCTGTACACAGGCACCGCGTACACCGCCTCGAACTGGTCAAAGAACTGGGCCACGTTGGCCAAGAAGGCGTCCCACTGTCTGTCCTGCGTCGTGGCGTCTATCTTGTGGCGGTGCAGCACGGTGTTTATAAGGTCGAAGACAGTCGGAATGCGCCCCGCCGCGCGCGCGAGGTCGTCGTGGAAGCAAAGCAAGACGCGGATGGCCGGGTTCAGCACCTCCAGGTGCGACGCGTTAAGTTGCGCAAAGTCGACAAGGAAGTGAATGAGCGGGCGAAAGGTGTCTTTTTCGATGCTCTTCGGAGGTATGTACTGCGCCAAGGTCGAGGCAAGGGAGAGGAACGTCGTGAAGCAGCGCTGCCTCGCGAAGACGAGCAGCGGGTGCGACTGGTGCGCCGTCGCGCGCAGCACCTCCAGCGCGACCTGGAGCATGTCCACGTTGCGCGCTATCGCGACGTCCTCGGCCGCGCCGTCGCAGTCGGTGCCGCGCAGCACGACGGCGAAGCGCACCGACGCGGCGATGCGGCTGAGCACCTCCATGTGCGACGTGAGCGTGTTCAGCGCGGCGCACAAGCTGCCGTACTTTCTGTTGCGAAACACAAGGTGCGGACCCAGCACAAGGGGGTACGGAAGACTGCTGATGCAGGCATTGACAGTGTTGACGTTTTCGAGCGCCTCCGTCTTGAACGGGTTCGTGGAGCGGTCGAAGTACGCGTAGAAATTGGCGAGCTTGCACTCTTTCATCTGCGGGCTCTGCGGCGCGTGGTCCCACAGGACACTCGAAAGCTGCCGTGTCTGGTTCTCTATCTCGGCGACAGACCCCGGGCCTGCTGCGGCCGCGGTAGCCGCCGTGGCCGCCGCGAAAAGAGTCAGAGACGCCGGTGCGGCAGCCGCGGCTGTGTGGCTGAGGGCTTCGTGGACCATCTGCTGGCCGCCGCCATTCGCGTGGTAGAAGTGGCGGTTCTGGTCCATCGTCTTGTACTCCGTCAAGTATGCCTCTTTGCACGCGTTCAGCGCCTTGACGGCGTGGTCCCACGTCTTTTCGACGAGCTGGTAGCTGCCCTGGAGGTTTGTCGTGGTCGAAATGCTCAAGACCTTTGGCGGCGGTGGCTGCTTCGTCGAGCTTCCCGTGTGCGCCCGCTGGAGCGGCGTCGCGTGCGTCGTCGTCGTCATTGTCACCACGCTCCCGTCCGGCGACGCGCCTTCCCTGCTGAGGTGCTGGGTCGCGATCAGGTGGACAAAGCTGATGGTCGCGGCCGCAAAGGCGCCCTCCTCCAACGACGCCCCATCCCATTTCATGTCGGAGAGCAGCGCGAGGAGCCGCGTCGTCTGGATGGCGCTGGTGGAGATGTCCTGCTGTATCAGCGCCGCCGTCGCCCGCTCCAAATACCCCGCCGTGTTCTGCTGCTTGATAATCGTGCACAGCGTGCGACAGAAGGGCAGGTCAGACAGCTCCTGCACGTCGTTGTTCTTCGCCAGCGAGCACGGCCCGACAAGGTAGTCAAAGACGGACGACACCGTTGTCTGCAGCGCACGCAGCAGGCGGAGTCGGTACACGTTGTCGTGCGTGCCCGTCTTGTCGTGCAGCACGGTTCGTATTCTTGCTGCGAAGGACCGCCGCGCCTCTTGCGTGCAGCTGCTGCGGAGCGCGTGGAGCAGCTCCTCTTCCGGCGTCCGGTGGACAAAGATGAGGAGGAGCTCCGTCAGCTCGCTAGCGCAGCCCAGCACGTCCGTGTTCTCGAACAACAGCGACAGAAGCGCAAAGAAGAGTGTCGCGGCGTTGTCCACCTGAAGCACCTTCACGCGGCACTGCGCCATCTCCCGGTACGCGTTCGTTGTCAGCAGTATAACGGTGAGCACCTCGATGACAAACTGAAGATGCTTGTGAATGCTCTCCCCGCACGACGTCGTGGCGCCGACACAGAATTGCTTCAGCAAAAAGCTGAGCCCCTCACACCAGCGGCTCGTAAACGCGGAAAGCGCGTCGCCGGACAAGTGCTTCAGCAGCGTGTCGTAGACGAAGGTGCTGAGGTCGTGCTCCGCGTAGAAGGTGGAGGTGCGCAAGAACTGCAGGTGCGCGCAGGCGAGTACGAAAAAGGCGCCGCCCTCCAGCGTTTGCTCGATGGCCCCCTGCGGCACGGCGCTCAGCGACACGAAGATGCGCTCCGTGGACACTGTCTCGGAGTGGCTGCAGAGGTGGGCGTACACGCACATCTGCGCCGTGGCGGTGCCAACCGCGTGCACATCGGTGCCGACCAGCGCACACACCCGCTCGCCAAGCAGCAAGCTGGCCAGCCCCTGCAGGTCGCCCAGGCCGCCGGAGAAGAAGACAACAAAGTTAAACACACGGTCCTGGATGAACGCACTGACGTTCACTTCGGGCAGAACGACCTGGCAGATGCGTTTGCAGCGCCCTAGCATGTCCTGGCCGACAAACGACGACAGGCCGCGCAGGTCGGTGCGGCAGTGGAACGTCAGGGACAGGAGAAGGTCAATGGTGGACTCCACAAAGGCGACCTGGCACACGGCACTGCCGTGCTGGGGGTCCTCGCGGTCCCGCACCGCGCTGAACAGCCCCTGCAGGCGTTCGCGAGACAAGTATTGCTCAAGCAGGGCTAAACTACGGGTCAGCACGTTGACCGTGCTGGCGTTCTTGTTATCTTCGTCGCCTTCTTTTTCGACCGCGTCCCTCTGCTCCACCGTGAAATATTTGGCTACGCTTTCCATGCTCGCGAGAAGGTGCAGCTGGCCTGCGGCGACGTAGTTGAACACACTATACACGTACAGCTCGTAGTCTACCTCGGAGTGGAACTGCCGCCCGATTGCGCTGCTAATGCTTCCGAGTCGTCCCGCCGTCGCGATGGCGGTGCTCGCGGAGGCGGAGGCGGAGGCAGCCTTGCTCGTATCGCCGCCGGCCACCATCGCGAGATCGCTGGGCGAGCGCTCCTCCTTCTTGGCAGCGCTGGTGGTGAGGCTGTTGTTCGCCTCCTCAACACCAAGCGTGTGCATCCACAGGGCCTCGCGCTCGAGGAGCTTCTCGTCATCGGCCACAGCATCTGCGTTGGCGGTGCGCAGCCGCGCCTCGCTCACCTTGGCGTTCACCGCCCTAATGTTCGCTGTCACGACGCAGAGACTCGCCACGGTGTCGTGGGCGATGGCGGTCAGCGCGACGAGTGCGGTGGGCGCGTGCTCCCACTCGGAGCCGTAAATGGCCATCGACTTGCAGAGGCCGAGGAGGGTCTCGAGGTGGCACGTCAGGAGAAGGTCGCGTGGCACGTAGTGGTAAAACCGGCACAACATGTCGCGCAGATAATCGTTCACGTAGTTCAGCGCCACGGAGAACTCGGCGCTGTCGCGGCGAAAGAAGGCGTTTGTGTACACGTCCAGCGCACGTGTGGTGGCCACCGCCGCACTCGCCCGAGGCAGAAAGTCGTCGACGGCGGCGACTCCTGCACCTCCGGCAGCGGGGTGCGCGAGACAGTACAGCACGCACTGCGGCACCACCAGAGACACGACGGAGGGGCTCTCGCTGCGGCCAAAGTCGTCGCAGCAGCGCTGCAGCAGGGACGTGTTTCGGCCCCCCACCATGGACTTGGAGCAGTGCATGAGAAACACGGTCACGCAGAGGGCCGCCCGGCCCCACTGCGCGGCCCGGCCGCAGTCCTCCGTGCCGGCCTCGAGCGCGAACGTGTACAAGAACAAGAGGTCCGCCGCGTCGATACCGCCGGTCATGCTGCTGTAGCCACGTGCGGTGCCGGCCGCCGCTGCCGGCTGCAGCTCGCCCGCCTCGTCGAGCGCCTTGGCGTAGAGAAGCAGCGCCTCGGCGTACATGGAGATTAGCTGCAGGAGCACGTCCAGCATGACACACGGCGCCGCGCTCGTGTACTCTATATAACTCTCATACACACGTCTCAAGTGGCCTATCAGCTCCTTCTCCAGTCTCATGGTCTTCAGGCGGTCGAGGAGTTCGTCGTACACCACGTGCTTGTACAAGTAGCGCGGCCGCTGAAGAAAGCTAAGCAAAAACAGCATCTCTTTCATGTGCACGCGGTGGACGGTGTCGACTTCCATTTTCAGCGCGTGCTCGTTCTTTTCCGAAACGAGCAGCTCGTCTGCCGCTGTCAAAATTTGGTGGACCTTCTTCGCGCCGAAGAGTGCTGCCTCAACTAGCACAGAGGTGCAGCTCTCAACGAACGGGTCCTGGTGCCCATACGCATAAGAGGAGTACTCGCCATCGCCGTTGGCCGCTGCCGCAATGTCGAAGAGCTTGATCGAAGGCGGCACGAGTTGACTCTCGTCGACGTAGTGGGCGAGAGAGGATGCTAATGTGGCGGGCTTTCTCTTGCCACCTCGGTCTTTGCCACTATTGTGCTGCTGAAGCATGGAGAGCAGCAAGGTGTAAGCTACACACAAAGAGACAGAAAATTTTGTTCCTTTCTTTTATTTTGCCCGTTTCGCTAACGTGTACGCAAGTACACAAACAAATATAAAAATGATAAGAATTAGTCGCAACAAACTTTACTAGACAAAAAAAAAAAGAGAAGAAAAAGAGGAGAAAAAATAGGGAATTGTTGAGAATATATGTATATATTACTATTGTTATTATTTTTTCTATACTGCTCGTTCAAATTCATAAAGTCATTAGCTTATAATATGTGTGTGCAGACCATGGTGTTTGCACGGTTCGCAGTACTACTGTACACAAATAAGTAGGCGCCCTAGCGATGATTTAAGTTTTGCTAGTATTATTTCTATTTAGGGGGTGGAAAGAAAAAAAAAAGGGAAATAATATATATATTTTTATATTTGTATGGAGGTATAAGAAGTATAAAAACCAGTTCTTTTATTAAGAGGTTTTTATATTTATACAAAGATTCAATGAGGCGTTTATTAGGATGCCAATTTTATAATTCGCATTTACCTGACAGTGGCGACGGGCGGAATAAGGTTTCATCAACACCTGTGCGCACAGGTGGTTACACATTACTGTCTCTCTCTCTCTCTCTCTATCTCTTAATTGTATTTTTTCTCCTTCACTGGCCGCTACGCTTTTATGCATATATATATAGAAATTACACGATGTGAGTAGTAGATACTTATCTTTCTCCTTCTTCATCACACCCGCGCTCCTCTTGATGTGTGTGTGTAAGGCGTGGTAAGTGCACAGTGTTACACGACACCAACCAAGCAATTAAACACACACACACACACACACACACACACACAACGCTTATTAATATATATATATATATATATATATATAGGGAGAGAGAGAGAGTACACACGTTTGTGAGCGGCCGTTCTAATTAATATTCTTCTTCTTAATCGACATGATGTTGATGCCGAGATAGTCGGCTAGCTGGCGAAAGACGCGGACGACGAGGAAGAGGAAGAGGAGGGCACCGAGCAGCGCGAGCGCGAGAAGGCTCTGCCCCAGCAGCTGGTCCGACGTGGGGCCGTCGACCACGGGCAGCACCTTGTTCGCGATCGCGAGCACGTGCACGACGAACATGAGCGTGTAGTGCAGAAACAGCCCCCTGTACGGCATAATACACAGCCGCGAGATGGTCATGCGGGTCACCGTCTGGGAAATGAGGAGGCCGTAGCTAAACTCAAACACGAAGGGGTACTGCGCCTGCACCTGAGGGTACATCCAGTACACCACCACGTGCAGGACGGTCATGACGCAGGTCGGCAGCGCGGCCCTGTAGGCGACCCAGCTGGACGAGTGCACGGTCGGCTTTGTGACCGCGTGCAGGACGTTCGCGAGGACGGTGAAAAAGAGCGACACCACGAAGAAGATCACCATGAAGTCGCGTGGGGTCTGCACACTGAAGCTGTCGCGGCCGTCGACCGCGAAGGGGAGCGGAATGGTGTACGCCTGGGCGAGGACGGGCTGCACCCAGAAGGCGGTTGTCTTGAGCCCCGAGACGCAGAACATGACGCACGTCAGCAGAATGCCCTCCACCGGGCCGCTGATGTACCCGAGGTCGAGCGTGCCGGTTGCGTACTGCTCCCAGATCGCCGTGAAGAGCCCGATGGAGGAGAGAAAGACGTAGACGAAGATGAGCGACGGCTCCATGTTGGTGGCGAGCGCCATGTTCGCCTGCACAAAGGGCGTCAGGAAGGCGTCGCAGCCGTGGTCGTACAGCTCGCCGAGAGGGCTGCCGGTGCCGGTCCGGCGCGCCTGCTTGCCGTCCAGGGCGTCGAAGGTCTGGTAAAAGAAGAGACTGAAGGCGGCATAAAACCACACCCACGAGGGGTACTCCGCGTTTTGGAAGAGAAAAAAGTACAAGTTGATGAAGAACGAGGAGATGCCGACGACGAAGCCGACGAAGGTGATACAGTTGGGCGCGATGGTCATGGGGAACAGGCTAATAAGAAAATTCCAGTACGGCTGAAGGAGGAAGCGGCTAAAGAGAGACCTGTCGGAGCCTGTGTACTTGTACTTTTTCAAGTTGTCCAAAAACCGGGGTGGTATGTGGACGTGCGGGGCGGGCCGCGCGCCCTCGCTGCGGTTCTCGCGCTTTGGCTCGCTCTTTTTCGGAGCCATGTTGGTATGAATGGCAAAAAAAAAGCTGAAGAGCGTGTAGATATGTACCCGTGCGTGCGAATGTGTGATGCACAAAGGGAGAGAAGGAGATAGGTACAGAGGAAGACAATTAAAATGAGACTTAATAAAAAAAAAATTACGTTATGTATTCACAATTCTAAAAGAAAAATAAAATGAGAGACGACAAGCGATGTGGGAGAGAAGTTGAAACATATAGAATAAGACATAGTCACCTTTTTTTTCCCGTCTTGCACTAGAATAATATGGACACTGGTGCGAAACAAATAAAAGCCTTTTCGTTTTTTATCTTAGCTAAAAACGAAAAGAAGGAGGAAGAGAAAAAAAAAAAAAAAAGTAAGTTTTCGCCAACCGCACAGAAGTATGCTCTATAAAGAGGAGGAATGTAGATAAAATAAAAGGAAAAATCACACCAGAGGAGAGTACTCTAAGAAGAAAAAGTAACAAAACACACAAAAAAAAGAGAAATATCTAAACGTACAGAAAGAAATAATAAGAAGAAAATAAAAGAAAGGGGTAACGTTCTAATCCTTGGACACTTGTTTTTCAGCACAGCAACAACAACAGCAACAATAATAGTGAAAATAAAAGAAAAAAGAAAGAACAAGAGGAACACGAGAAGCACTGACCGTTGCAACCGTACGCTAGGTGTGTGTTTTCTTTAACGAGCAAACAATAAAGATCAAGTTCAAAAAGTAAAAAATATGCGCTTACAAAAGACAAATATCATGTGTTACGCAATGTGTTCGTTGTCTGGATATAGTCACGGCAACAGTTGTAAGCTCTTTTCATTTAACCATAGTTGTTATTTTCCATTATTATTATTATGCAAGCTTATGTGCGTGTGTGTGTTGTGAGAAACAATCCAATCTCAACAATATGCCACCAGGAGCTGCGCCCTTTCCCTACTTCTTCTTCGACGCCCGCTTGACCGACTTCTTTGCCGATGCTACAGTCTTGGTGGGCTCCTCCGCGGTAGACGACTTCCTGGAAGAGCTGCGCGCGAGCTTCTTCATCTCCGCCTCTACATTGATGGGCTTGCTGACGTTGTAAAGCGCGGACAGGGCGGCGAAGCGGCGCCGCGGGGGCAGGGCCTGCACCTTCGCGTAGTTCTGCTTCACAAACCGCGAGAACTCACTCTTTTTGCCGTTGGAGACGGTCTTTTTGGTAATGTTGCGGTTCGCCCGCTTCGTGTTGATCGCCGGCTTTCTATCGGCGCGGTTCTTCAGACCCTCCTTCTCCTTTGCGCTCAGCTGGCGGTACAGCTTCGAGGTCTCTCTGCCGCGGTCCGCGATGGAAAGGCCTTGCAGAGCAGGGTTGCTCCGCTGCTCAATCAGAAAGAGCGAGTACGGGCTCATGCCACGCAGCAGGCGCGCAGCTCGGAACATTTTAATGCTTTTTGCGTTTCCTTATGGGCCGGGGTTAATAAAAAAAAGGGAGGAAAGAAAAGAAAAGAAAAACAAAATTACAAAATAAGTGTTAATAATCTTTGCCGTCGGCTAAAAAAGTTGGGAAAGAGAAAGGAGGGAAAAATTAAAACAAGTAAGAAAGAGGAAAACGAGCTGCATGTAAATAAGAGGACTGTAAAACGAGCTGAGCGCACTTTTGCAAAAAGAGAAATGCAGTGCAAAACACAAACAGCGGCTGACGTCAAAGCCGAAGACACACACACACAGAAAAAAAAACTTTAATCATTTTATTATTATATACTTATGAATATATATATATATATATATATATATATA
>AUXK01000053.1:0-17464 GCA_000482165.1 Strigomonas oncopelti | reverse complement strand
AGAAAACAGTAATAATAAAAAAAGAAAAAAAAATAGACGGAGAAACGAAAGTAAAGCGTTGCCGAGGGCAAGGTTTATACGGTAGTGACGACAAGTGGCGTGGCGAGAAAATTAATGAGTCGATATGAAAAAGAGGTTCTTAGCATGAAGTGCTTGTGTGGTGGATGTAAACATTCTTTTTCAGACGGCGTGTGAAAGCTATTCTTGCCACACTTGTATAAGCGCTCATGCGAAAACACTAGTATTTTGTTCACTTGAAAACTCCACCTTTCTGCGTTGCTTCGGCCTGCTGTACGTGCGCGTTCATATATATATATATATATATTATTTTTTTTTTTTGTATGTGTCTGCGTCTGTGTATGTGTGTCCGTGTGCATTTAAAAGCTGCGGAGGTACACGCGGCCAAACGCCGTGGTCGTCTTCAGCGCAATGATGTCGGTGACGGTGCGGTTCAGGATCTCCCCCGCGACCGGGCTGATCAAGCTGGTGAAGATGCCGTCGGCGTCGCCGAGACCGCTCACGCGCACGTTGTAGACGGAGAGGCCGGTGCTCGCGGGCACGGTGCAGAGGAAGCCGAAGAGGTAGCACCGCAGGTCGTTCGCCACGAGGTCGAAACTCAGCGCCGCGGACTTGGGCACGTACGTCTCGAGGTAAAGGCGCGCGGAGCTGTTCACGAGGTCGTCAAGGAACTGCTCGCCGCTGCCGACGCGCACTGTCACGTTGTCGCCGAGGGCCGTCGTCACCTGGGCGGTGAGGAGGTTGCTGAGGGTGGGCAGCTTCAGCGCCGCGCGCAGCTTGGACCACGCCGCCGCGATGAGGTTCCACAGCAGCCGCGACCACACCGTCGTCGTCCAGTGGGCGGAGTCCACGTCGACGGCGACGGGGGTGAGCAGCGTGTAGGTGAGGCGGATCGCGTTCTTGCCGTTGAACACGGCCGTGTTCTGCGCCCCGAAGAGCGAGCTCGCGAGCGCCTTCACGCGGAGCGACTGGAAGAAGGACGACTTCGCGATGTCGGAGCTGCCGCTCGTCGGCGCGGGGAGCGCCACCTCGGCGGGGGTCTTCAGCCCGTTGAGCGCGGCGGCCTCCACCGCGGCGCACAGGTCGATCGCGGGGAGGGCCAGGGACAGCGCCGTGTCGAGCCGCATCTTCAGCGTGCACGACTTCACCGTCACCGCGTCGGACGCGCAGCTTGTCAGCGAGCCGTCCTTGGCGAGCTCCAGTCCACCGGTGACGTCAAAGTCAAGGTTCGACTGAATCGTCTGCGTGCCGAGGAGGGAGGACACGGACAGCAGGGCCGACCCCGCGGCGTGCAGGGTGCCGTTGAGGTCGATGGAGGCCGTTGTGGGGGTGAAGTTCAGCACCACAGGCGGCACCGTCATGACGCTCGGCTTCAGGTTGGACACCTCGGCGGTGACCTTGAAGAAACCACTGCCGATGGTGAACTTCAGTGGCGTCGTCAGGAGGTTGAAGTCCGTGAAGGTCAGCGTCATCAAGGTGGTGATGAAGAACACCAGTGAAAAGCACTTGGCGGCCGACATTGCTGAAATTGGCAAGGTCTTGAATGGTTTGGTTTTTTTTTTTTTAAAGGAGATAGTAAAGAAAGGTAAATACTTACGTGTCTTTAAAGGGGATAGAAGAAATCGAAAACGGAAAATGAATCTTTTATTAATATTTGAGAAGAGGTAGAGAGAGCGAGGGAAAAAAAAAAAGAAGAGATGATACGAGGGCGTCAACAAAACCTTAAAAAATTTATACAGGCTCACACGACAACGAGTAATTTAATAACAACCGTTTTTAGTGGGTACCTTTTTTAATACTATGTATGTTTCTTTAAACAATTTGTGTGCTTGTTAATTTGTTTGTTTTTGTTGCGGTGTACGTGGTACGATAGCAATATTGTTTTAGCTGTAAACATCTACTTTAGTTTTTTATTCTTTTTCTTGTGTCTTATTTACTATGGTTTTAATCACAACAAGATGATTTATGTATATATATATATATATATAGTTGCGCACATTAGAGTCTACGCGCTTCCTGCCAGAGAAACGCGGCCCCCCTTTCTTGTCTGATCGCAAAGCTTCAGCCCCCGCCAACGAGGCGGGTGGGCTTTGTGGCGAGGGCACTTACTTCCTTGTACTTTTCCGTTTCGCGTCGCCGCCCTCCGCGCTGTTGAAGCTGGAAGACCCGGCAACGTGTCGGGCGCTGCTCGACGTGCTGTCCCCGGCCCCGCACGCGCCGGCGCCGCCGCCGCCAGGCAGCTCGAGCGGGCGCCGCGCCGTCACGCTGGTCCGCCTGCTGCTCGGCACACTCGCGCGGTGCGTCGTCGTGATGGAGCCGGACGTGTTGAAGGGGTAAAACGGGGCGTTGTTGGGGCCTGTTTCGAGCGTCGCGTCGGGCGTGCGGTCGCGGCTCATGCGCCGCGACGATGACGGCGACGACCCCGAGACGGCCGATCCTTCGCGCGCGGTGCTGCGTCGCGACGGCGCCGTCTTCGCCCCTCGCTCGCCCAGCCCGACAGACCGCCGCGCGCCGCTGAAGCGCGACATGGGCGGGGCGGGCTTCGTGGGCGGCGCGGGGATCACCACCGCGCCGGAGGAGCTCGAGGTCGGGGGACGCTCCGCCGCCGTTGTGGTCGTGCCGTGGCGCGCGGGGGAGCCGGCGGCGGCCGCGGCGGCGCCGCTGCCGCCCACGCTCTCGTCGCGAAACGGCTCCGACTCCACCAGCGCGCCCAGCGGCGCCATGCCGTCCTCGTAAAAGGTAGTCGTCACGTCAGACGGCGGGCGCGTCTCGAAGCGAATGACTGGATTGTGAAAGCTGAGCCCGTGCTCGTTTTCGGCCGCAATGAGCACGCAGTAGACGGTGGACGGCTTCAGATCGCGCAGGACGGCAATGCTGTGCGTCTCGTCGCGCAACTTCACGAAGGTAGAGCCGGCCGCTGTGTCGTTCAGCTGCAGCACGTCCTCGCCGCGGCCGCTGCCGCCGCAGCTGAGGTAGATGTGGTAGACCATGCCGCCGCCACGCACCTCCGTCGTGTGCTGCGGCGCATCCCACTCGATCGTCGCCATGAAGCGCGAGAGCGATGTCACGGTGACGCCCGTGAGCGGCTCCGGCGGGTACCCCGGCGTGACCGAGACAACCTCGGAGTACTCGCTGTAGGGCGTCTCCTCCCCAACACGGGCGCAGCGCACGCGGCAGCGCAGGCGCGCGGCGCCTCCGGCCAAGCGCACACCGCACGCCGGCTCGGTCACAACATCGACAACGCGCCACTCGGGCAGCACAGCGGAGGAGAAGGCGATGGAGCGGCGGGCGGCGATGGAGCCCCCTTCGCTGGCGGCGTACATCTGCTCCACCCAGTACTTGTAGGCGCCCATGTCGCCCGCCGGCTTCCACTGCAGCGAGCAGTACTGGTTGTTGACGCGGTGCAGATGCACGTGGGCGGGCGGCGATGGCGGCGTCGTCACGCTCTGCTTCGTCCAGCCGCCCCACTCGCCGCCGGCGTCCATCGCGCGGGCGGCGATGGTGTACTCCGTGTCGATGGCGAGCCCGTCCAAGACGTAGCGGACCTCCTTCGCCGCAGAGGCGCTCCCCGAGACGTCGAACGTGTGCGAGAAGAGGATCAGCGTCGGGTCTCGCTTGGCCGACCGGTCGGTGCTCTTCGCGCGGCTGCGGGAGAAGAACGCGCGCGGCGTGTCCTTGAGAAGGCAGCTGCGGATCTCATACTTGAGCACGGTCGGCTTGTCGCTCGCCTTGAAGGAGGGGCTGCTGGCACCGCCGCCACTGCTGCCGCCGGTGATGGGCACCTCCGACACGTGGATGCGCGCCCGTGTTTGCTGCACCACGACGGACAGGCCGATCGAGTTGAGGGTGCGGCAGACAACCGGCTTGGTCCACATGCCCCATCCCAGCGCGCCGTACTTGGCCTGCAGGGACATGACGTGGTCGCTGCCGGGCTGCAGCCCGTCCACGCGGTAGGCGAACAGGCGGTGGGCAGCGCTGTCGCGACGGTCGCCGCCGGGGATCTCCTCGCAGTCGGCCTGGGATATTTCCGTCTGCGCCGTCTCGGTGCCGCACTTTCGCAGCAGCGTGTAGTGCAAAGGAATGAGGCCAACGTCCGTCCGCACGGACCAGCTGAGCACGACGTAGTCCTCGCCTTGGTAAGGGACCTCCAGCGTGAGCTGACCAAGCGTGTCGAACGCTGTCTCCTCGCTCCACTGGCCCCACTCCGCGCAAAGGTCGCACGCACGCACAATCGCCACATACGACTTGCCGGCCGCCAGCCCCTGGACGTCGAACGAGGAAACGTCGCTGTGCAGCTGCTTCTCCACGACCGCCTCTGAGGGCGTGGTGGCCGCGTCAAAGATGCACAGGTGGTATGCCGACACTTTGGGCTCGAACAGCTTCACCTGCAGACCGTGCGTGACGTCGGTGTAGTCCTCGCTGAGCTGCCCGTCGCGGTGCCACTCGACGTGGGCGCCCATCTCCGCGACGGGCTTCACAGTGAGCACAAGCGGCTTCAGCGTGGCGAAGTACACGGGCGCGGACCAGATGCTCCACTCCTCCCGCACGCCGTCGTAGGCGCGAAGGCGCACCATGTACACGGAGTCCGCCTTCAGGTCGCGAATTGTGAAGGTGTTCTGCACGGCCCGGATGTTCTTTCGTATCTCGAAAGAGTGGCCGACGCCGCGCGCCTCAAACTCGAAGCTGTCCGCCGCCGACTGCGGGTCCCCGGTGGTGATGGACAAGTTGCCGTCGACGGACGTCTCCTCCTCCAGCTGCTGCGGCCGCGACCACGCGATGACGGCGCTGTTTTCTAGCACCCGCACGACTGTGGTCGCCAGATTCGCCGCCGTCTGCGCGAAGGAGAGCGGGCTCCACGGGCTCCACGCGTCCTCCCGCCGGCAGCGCACCCGCACCTGGTAGACCGTGTTCGCCTTGGCCCGCCGCACCACAAACTGCCGCGCGCCCGTCTCCGCCATCTCCAGCAAGTGGTACGTGCCGGCGCCGATGGCGACCTCCGTCGAGTCGGGCAGCAGCTCGTCCACCTGCACCTGAGCCAGGTCGGCCCTCTCGCCCTCTTCGCCAGGCGCGTCGACGGAGGCGGCGGCGGCGGCGGTGTCGCGGACCCAGGTGACAGTGAAACCGTCCTCTGAGACGGCGCTGATCGCGCACTGGACATCGCGCAGCGTGGCCGCCTCCGCCGTCCCGCTCCACAACCCGTGCATTGCGCGCGACTGCTCCAGTAGCGCCCGTATCGCCCCTTGCTCCTCTGTGGTGGGCGGCAACGGGGGAAGCGCCGCCGCTTGTGCGGCGGGGGACCACGCCGGCAGTTGGATCCACCGGCGCACCGCGCAGCGGTAGCGCGTGGTGCGATCGAGCTGCCCAACCGTGAACTGGCGCTCGTGCGGGCCGCGAAAGCCGCGGTAGAGCACGCCATTTTCCCCCTCAGACGTGATGCTCTTTCGGCCTCTGCTCTTGCCTTTGGAGGGGCCGGTGTAGGCGGTGTGCGTCGTCGCGTCGCCTTCGCCGTTGATGCCAGCTGCACAAGCGCCCCCTCTCTTCTGGATCACCACCTCGTAGCACAGCAGTTTACCCAATGACGGCTGGTCAGGGGTCGTGCTGCTGTCGTTGCTATTGCTGTTGCTGTTGCCGTTGCCGGCGGTGGCAGTCACCGCCGCGCTGGGATGGTGGGCGCCGTGGACGTGCAGGGTTGGAAGGGCGCTCCAGCGGAAGCTCAGCACATCCTCCCCAACGTCCACCACGTCGGTGGTCAAGAGGCTGCTGGTGCACAAGAGAACGGCTTCGCTGCGCGGGCCCTCCACCGATGCGTCTTCCGGCGCCGCAGACGGACGCGCGTGGGCTGTCTGCGTCTGAGATATCTTGCCCCGCCGTTTTGTGCGAAGCGGTGCGTACACAGCGCACACATCGACCGTATAGCTCGTGTTGGGCGTCAAGGACGAAAGAAGGTAAAAGTCTTTGTCCGTCGGCTTCACCATCACCGTGGTACACTCCTCGCTCACGTCCTCGTCGTTGCGGTAGCTACCACTTGCGCTGCCAGGCTCTCCTGATGGGGTGGTGGTGGAATTGCTGCTGGGCGCCACCTTGCGATAGCGCAGGGCGTAGGAGAGAAGGGAGGTGAGGCTATCTCGCGTCTCTGACACACTGGCGGGGTCAAAGACAAAGTTCTGAAGCTCTGGAGGGACTTGCGTCGCCGTCGCCGCCTCTTCTGGTCTCTGCGCCAGTGGAGGCGCCGTGGAAGGTTCGGCGGTCGTATTGGCTACTATCAGCGCACCCTTCGCCTCTTTTTTTTCGGCGGAGTCAGAGGGTCGCTCCCACCGGAGTAGCAGGAAGTCTTCGCCAACACAACCGCACTCCAGCGCAAGCGGGCGCAGCGTGCGCAGCACCATCGGCTCCGACCACTTGCCCCACTCGCCCGTGAGAGTGGTGGTGCGCACCATGGCGATGTAGAAGGTGTCGGGGCGGAGATGGTCGACCTGGAAACGCCGAGCGCTGGCCGCCCCCTCGCCCTCAGGGCACTCGGCCACTGTGTCGACAAGCATCACCGTTGTGGCGTCGGCTGTCAACTCGCAAACGTAGAGGTGAAACTTGGAGAGAACAAGCGACTGATCGTCGCCTTCTTCCTCCTCTTCCTCCTCCTCCTTTTCTTCTACCTCTACCTCATCCACGTTCTCCTCCCCTAGGCACCTTTCGTCTTGCACATCCGTTTGGACGCCATCCACTTCCTCCCCTCTCGCGCTTCGCGGTGAGTCGTGTGCTTCGCCAGCGGTGGAAGGAGGCTCATTTCCTACGCCGCGCTCCACTTGCGCTGGGGTCTGTTGACCTGACGTTGTCTCGGCCTCCGTCTTGGAAAGCTCCTCGCGATTTTCGTTCTCTGCCTCAGTCATTACGGCTTGTTCCTCGCTCTTGGCAGGAGAGGCCCCGCGATGTCTGGTGCTTTTACCGGCACCAGAAGTAGCCCCTCTCTCCTCCTCTTCCTCCTCCTCCTCCGGCAGCGACGGGTGAGACACGTGTGCGGCCGCCAGATCATCACTGGCCCTCACGCGCGAGAGCTCTTTTGGTGATGTTGCCGCTTCTTCCCTCTGCGTCGGTTCCTGTTCTGGCTCTGCTAGCACGGCTCGCACCGGTTCTTCTTCTTCGTGTGCCACGAGAGCTGTCACCGAGGGGGCCTGCGGCGCCTCCACCTCTTGACCGCGAGTCCAGTTAAGCACAAAGGAAGTCTCCGTGACGTTGCTGCCGAAGCAGCGCAGCGTGTCCTTGGTTTTGAACACGACGGGAGTCGACCAGACACTGCTCGTCTGATGGACGGCTTCCTTGGCGCGCACATGAGCGATGTAGTTTGTGTTTTTCGCAAGTCCATCTACGAGCAAGGACGTTTTCTGAGCGCCAAGCACTTTTTGAAAGGCGACGGCGCCCTCGCCCTCGCCCTCCATCTCGGGCCCTCGGTCTGAGCCGTCGTCCTCGATCACAACCAGCTCGTACGAAGCGGTGTGGTAGGCCCCCGTGAAGAGCGCGCCCTCGTCTCGCTGAAGCTCAGCCAGCACACCGGCCGGCTGTGTCGACTGCCTCGACCACGAAAAAACCGCTCCGTTCTCGCCGAGGTTGTCCATCGTCAGCACCAGCGGGGGCACCGTCAAAACAAAGCGCGGCCCGCTCCACGTGCCCTGCAGCTCGTTGGCGGTGATGGCGAGCACCTGCAGCGTGTAGAGCGTGTCGGGACGGAGCGTCTGCAGCTCCATTTCATGCACCGATGCATCGAAGCGCTGCAGGAGAAACCCGTCGCCGAATTCGGCGTCGGTGAGCTGTCTCTCCAGGTCTTCCTCAAGGGCGGGGACGTTGTTGGTGAAGACGTCCTGCAGCGCCACCCCGCGCCCACCGCCCGTCTCCTGCACGCGCACGTAGAAGCACTTCACGTCGACGTTGAGCTGGAGCACGCGCACATCGCGGCCGTACGCCTCGTTCGCCTCTTTTCGGTCCCACGATATCGCCGCGCTGCACTCGCCGACGTTCTCGGCGCACACGTACATGGCGGGCAGCGTCGTGCAGCTGCGTGGGTTGCACCACATGCCCCACCCCCCGTCGTGCGCGTCCCAGGCGCGGACAGACACCGTGCACTTCGAGTCGGGCTGCAGGTGCGAGAGCCGGAAGGTGCTCGTCGCCTGGATGGGCCGCGTCTCCTCCTTCTGAACCCCGTCCGCGTCGTGAACAATGTGCACCTCGTAGTTCTGCTGCTCCTCTTCCCCTTCCCTCCCGCCGTCCCTCTCCGCGGCTTCTGTGGTCGGTGTCGTCCTGTCAACAGTTCCCTCGTACTCGTGCAAGATCTCGGCCGCCTGGCGGTACAAGAGGACGTGATTGCGGTAGTAGGTGGTTGAGAGGCATGTGTCGTCGCGGTCCATCGCCGAGGGCACCTTCTTGTTGCGCAGCCGCCGCCACTCCATGTCAACAAAGGTCTCGCCGGTGTAGACGATTTGCAGCTGAAGAACGTTGGGCGTCATAATCTTCAGCGGCCTCGACCAGCTGCCCCACCGCTCGCCCGCGTAGAAGGGGCAAAGCAGGCACACATAAAGGGCATTCGGCGAGAGATTGGAAAGCTTGTAGGTCGTGCGGTGGGCGGATTTGACAAAGGTGTCCTCGTAGGTGCCGTTCTCGCGCACCAGCCGCAGCTGATACCCGACCAACGGCGTGCTTGCCTGGCACAAGACGTTCGCAGGCATAAAGGCGGCACCAGCAGCACTCGCATTATTGCCGTCGCCGTCATCCGCTTCCTCCTCCTCAGCCTCGTCGGGAGTCCGACTGTACGTTTCCTTCACTGCTTCTAATTCTTTTTCGAGCCGCTGCAGTTCACCGATCTGCGTGATCACGTTGCCGTACTCCTCCTCGGACAGCGTGTCGCTCCATGTGTCCAGTTGCTGGGGGTTGTGCAGCACCTCCTTCAAGATACTGCGCAGCTGGTGGTAGCGCTGCGTGCCCGCGGCCACCTCGCGCATCTTCTGCGCCTCAGCACGGAACCACACGAGGTCGATGTACTGCTCACCAAGCCCGACGTGGCCGAGGTAGATGAGCGGCAGGGTGGCGAAGTGGCACGGCGCGCTCCACGGCTGCCACTCGCGCCCGCTGATGGAAGCAGCCTTGGCCATCACACTCATGCGCCGTGAGGCGAGACTCTGGCGTCGGCTCCGGTGCGCCTCGGCCTCCCAGGACTCGCAGGCGCACACACGAAAGGTAAACGTGGTGTCCGGTGCCAGTCGATCCAACGTGACCTCCGTTGTGGTGGGGCGAATAAGCAAATCTAGCAGCAGCTCCTCTCCCGCCTCCTCCACCTCCCAGCCACCGGCGTTCGAGCTGGCGGCGCCACCGGCGCTCCCGCTTCCACTGAAAAGAGCCCACTCCGTCGTCGGCGTTGTACCGTCATTCGGCGCGTTGGTGAGCGATCGCCGCGCTGTCCCTGGCACCCGCGCCTGTTGCTGCTGTTGCGGTTGCGGTTGCGGTTGCTGCCTCTGCCGCTGCGCCTCCTTGTCCTCGCCACACCAACGAATGATCTCCGCCTTGCGAATACAGGCGTTGAGAACTTGCCTCTCCTCGAGACCGATGCCACGCAGCTGCACCCGGTAGCACAGAATTTGGTCCGTGCCCCCCGCGTGAATGCTCTCTGGTAGTAAGTGGCGCGTCGCCTCCTCGCGGAGCCGAATGTTGTTCTCCGTCCGCAGCTCGTCGTCGTCGACGTTGATGTCGTCATCGCCGACATCGTCGCGCTCACCGTCTTCCACCTCGTCCTGCTTCTTTTTCTTGTACTCGTAGAGCTCTTTGCGGAGCTTGTCGTCGTACAAGCGCTCCGCCTCCTTCCGCTTGTGCTTCAGCACCGCCGCGTGCGCCTTGCAGTTGGAAGCCGCGCGGCTCCACCGCAGCACCGCCGTGCTCTCCGTCAGGTGCTCAGTGCTTGCCGTGAGCGGCATCAGGGTCAGAAAAGACTCCTTGTTCGAGAAGCGTGACCAGTGCTCCTGCTCGCTCATCGAGCGGACGGTGACGGTGTAGATGTGGTTCTGCTGCAGCCCCTCCAGCCGCGTCGAGAGAGACTCCTTCGTGAGCGTGACGGTGTCGTGGTAGGCGCAGGTGACACCCTCCACAAGCAGCTCGTACGTGCGAATGGTGTTGTCGCCAAACTCCACCCTGTCCAGCTCCGCCGTGGCGGAGCAGGAGCCGAGGGTGGCCTTCATCATGCTCTGGCTGCGGCTGCGATCTGCCCCCAGCGCGTCGGTCGCCGTCGTCGTTGACATTGCCCCCACCACCACCGTGCCGCCCGTGGTGGGCTCCAGCACTTCCAGCCACGGCCGCCGGTCGACGGCGCCGAGCACCATTGAGGTGCGACGCGAGGCGGCGGCGGCGCGCGCGTGGGCCCACAGCGGCAGCGGCCGCTCCCACTGTATCACGCCCCCCGTCTCCAGCACTGTCACGACACTCAGCTGCAGACGGCTCTGGGTCGCGAACTTGGTGGGCCGGCACCACGGGCCCCAGTGCCCGCCCGCATTCTTCGCCCGCACACGCACTTCGTAAATCGTGTTGTGCTGCAGGTGCTCGATGAGAAACTGGCGGGTGTCCGCCGGCAAGGCGTGCGTGGCGTCGAGGGCGAAAGGGCCTTCGTACACGGTGGCCGCGTCGTCCATGAGACGGCGCACGTGCACCTCGTATTCGGTCGATCCGCTCCCGTCAGCTCCGCCCTTGCTGGCCGCCGCCCCCGCCGCCGCGGCCACCACCACCGACGCGCGCGTGACGCGCCCCCACTCCACGAGGCAGTAGTCCTCGCCAATCTCGGACGGCACGATGCCCATTGGCGGGATCGTCTTCACGATGCACGGCGTGGAGGTGATGCCCCACGTGTCGGCCAGCGGGGCGCCGTCGTCGCCGATGAGCTGCTCCCGCACCACGATGCGGTACCGCGTGCCGGGCTGCAGGTCGCCCAGCCGCGTCGACGGCTGCGTCGTCTCGTAGGTGCGCGAGCCGTCGGGGGACAGCTCGTGCGCGTCGCTGAAGGGCAGCTCGCCTGGCAGGGGCTGAATGCTGACGCAGAAGTTGTGCGCACTCGCGAGGCCGGGGAAGCACGCCTTGCGCTCCAGCCGCGGCAGGGCGTTCCGCCACGGCTCGCGCTCCCAGCTCACGACGACGTGCGTCTCACCGACGGAGCCGACCCGCGCGCGGAGGATGGGGTACGTTGTCACGACGAGGGCGCGGCTCCAGTGACCCCACTCGTCGGCGCGGTTGCGCGCGCGGACGGCGACGTGGTAGGAGTGGTTGGGGACCAGATTCTCCACCCGCATGGTCGACTGCGCCGGGTCGACGATGTTGTACTCGGCGAAGTCGACCATCTCCCCGGTGGCTTGAACCGTCTGGATGCGGATGTGCCACTCCTTCACCACGTCATCCTGCCGAATCACGTCTGCAGGAATCGCCTCGTCGTCCTCGTCGTTGGCGCTCTCGGCCGAGCTGGCGCTGTCCATGTCGAGAAGCGGCGCCCCCAGCGAAGCGCCACCACTGCCACTGGTACTTGCGTTGTTGTTGAGGTGGTCTCGGTGCTCCTCTGTCGTCGTTGGCCTCTCTCCGCTCGGCTTGCGCAGCCCTTTGCGGCACCACGAAACGTCGACGAACGACTCCCCCGTGCGCAGCAGACGGGTGTGAACGGCCTGCAGCGTGACGAAGCGCACGGCGTCGCTCCACAGGCCCCACTCGTTGTAAGTGTCCTTCGCGGCGACCTCGACGGAGTAGAGCGAGTGCAGTTTGAGTCCGGACAGCACGCACGTCGTCTCGCGGAAGGAGAGCGACTGCGTGCTGCAGACAGCCCCTGTGGCGTCTAGCACACGCACCTGGTACCCGCTCACGGCGCCATCCACCTCACGCACCTCGACGTCGTCCGTCGCCTTCATGTGCTTGCCGTCCCACGCGCGGCGCAGCCACTTGACTCGCACGTAGTCCTCGCCGACGTCGATCACCTGGAGCTGCAGCTTCGCCAGCGTGCGCACGCGCGACTCCTCGCTCCAGAAGCCCCACACGCCCTCGTAGCCGCGCGCGCACATCCACACGCGGTACTCCGACGACGGCTGCAGGTCGCGCAGACGAAAGCTGCTCACGGTCGGGCTGAGGCTGTACAGCGTCGCGACGGAGTCGCCGACGCGCTGCACCTTGAAGTGGTACTGCTGAATGATGTCCGGCGTCTCGGCCACCGTCGCGGTCGCCAGCTGCATCTCCTCCGGCGTCGGTTGCGGCAGGTGTCGGCGCCACTCGACAACGGCGAAGTGCTCGCCGATGCTGCCAAACGTGACCCGCATGCGCGGCTTGGTACGGAAGGACTGCGACGACCACAGGCCCCACTCCTCGGTCTCCGTGAAGCGGACGCGGATGTGGACGGTGTAGAGGGTGTCGGGCTGCAGGCCGCGGAAGAAAAGGGCGTCGTCCTCCAACTCGCGGGTGTACCGGAAATGGCCGCCGCCGGAGATGCACAGCTCGTACGCCTTGGCGACAATGTTCACATTCAGCGCCGTGTTCGCGTCCGGCATGTCCTTCAAGTCCGTCAACCGCGCCCACGACACCCACAGCGAGTCCTCCGCGACGTGGTGAATGTTAATCTTCAGCCCGGGCACCGTCCGCGCAAACGACTCCTCGCTCCAGACGCCCCAGTTGAAGTTGTCGTTGTACGTTTGCACCGAGATGCCGTACGTCGTCGACGGCAGCAGGTTGTCGAGGCGCAGCGTGCGGAGGGAGCTCTCGACGGAGTAGAGGTGCTGGTACACCCCGCCCACCTCCCGCACGCGGATGCGAGAGGCGCCGATGGTGCCGAGGCCCAGCACGACGGACTCTGCCGCCACCTGCGCGGGAATGCTCTGCGTGTGGCGCTTCCACTCAACGCCGATGAAGCTTTCGCCGATGTCGTTGAAGACGACGCAGGTGGTCGGCACGGTGGCGAAGATGAGAGACGGGCACCACATGCCCCATTTCCCGTTGGGCAGCTTCGAGCGCACCGAGACGTAGTAGACGGTGTTCGACTTGAGGTTGGGCACCGTGTGCTCCGTCTCGGCGAAGCTGCTGATGATCTCGGTCTGGTAAATCAGGCGGTGGTTTCCCGCGTCGGGCGGGAGGGCGCTGTTTGGCTGCTGCGCGGCCGCGGCGTTGGCGCCCGAGGTGTGCGGCATCCGCGTGACGATCGGCGCCGTCACGCACAGCATCAGGTGCGGCCGCAGCTGACCAAACGCCACGATCTTGTCCTCCGACATCGGGTTGCCGTCGTCCTCCGGGAGCCGCTTCGGCTGCGAGACGCGCGTGATGGACAGGCGGCAGAACTCCTCGGAGATCATCTGTGCCTGGATACGCATCGGCGGCATTGTCAGGCACCACATGGGTGTGCACCACTGGCCCCACTCCTCGTCGTTGTAGTTCGCCTTGAGCTCCACACAGTAGTAGGTGTCGGGCGTGAGGCCGGAAATGCGGTAGGGGCAGTCCGCGTCGGTGAGGAAGGCCTCCCTGTGGGTGTCGCTCGAGTTGTACACGCGCAAGTGGTACGCAGTGACGACGGCGCGGCCGATAGCGTAGCGGTTCGGGTTCGGCACCTTCGTGCGCTCCCACGCGATGGTCGCGTAGTCCTCGGCCACCTCGACCGTGCGTGTCAGCACGGTGCCGCGCGTGAGGATGTAGACCGGGGCGCTCCAGAGGCCCCACCGGCCTGTTTTGCCGCACACCCGTATCTGCACGGTGTACGCGCTCGCGGGCGACAAATTGTACACCTTCAGCTCCCGCACCCCCGCCTCGAGCTGGTAGTCCTTGGAGTAGTGGACGTTGTCCACGCCGCGGATGCGCAGCTGCTGCGCGGTGACCGTCATGTCGCCGAGCTGGATGCGCATGTCGGTGACAACGGGCACCTCGCGATGCCACACCAGCGCGGCGTAGTTCTCGCCCATGCTCAGCTGTTGCAGCGGCACGCTCAGCTGCGTGTTGGTGCGGAAGCGCACGGGGCTGCTCCACAGGCCCCACTTGCCAGACACCGTCGAGGCCCGCACCACCGCCACGTACTCAAGGTTGGGAAGCAGGTCCGTCATGAGGATGGACGTGTGCTCGCTGGACACCGTCATCCGCGCCGTCACTAGCGCGTTGCCGCCCTCCGGGTAGCCGCTCTCTTCGTCCGCGACGGCGACGGCGACGACGCCCGCGGCTGCTGCTGCTGACGACGACGACGATGATTTGGTCTCCTTCGAAAACACCAGGACGTTGTAGCGCGAGACGAGGGCGTCCGCGGTCGCGATGGTGTCGTCGCCACCGCTGCGGTGCAGGAGCTGCTGCGCCTGCTGCTCCGTGCCGCCCGCAGACGAAGACGTGGCGGACGCCTGGAATTGCTGCGACGGCGATGGCGGCAGCGAGAGGACGTGGCGTTGCCACATTAGCCGCACGTAGTCCTCGCCGATCTCGTGAATGGAGGTGACGACGGAGGCGAGCGTGCGCACCTTGATCTTGCTCCACAGGCCCCACTGCTCCCGTGCATCGCAGGCTCGCACGGAGATTATGTACGTCGAAGCAGGGCGCAGGTGTTTGATCATGTAGGTCGTCTCCGTCACCTGGCGATGCAGCACCTCGTCTTCTTGGGTGTCGAGGCAGCCCACGACCACCTCGTACTTCACATCGTTCCAGCCGCTCGTCTTGGCCGCCACCGCGGACGACTTGTTCGAGGTGCTGATGTCGGGGCTGAAATCGGTGTCGGTGGCTTCGTTGAAGTGCAGCTCCTCGCCCTCCTTCAGCTCCCGCCGCCATACGAGGTGCACAAAGTCTTCGCCGACGTCCCAGGCGTGGAGCACGACGCTCGGCAGCGTGCGGACAAGCACCGGCGGCGAAAACTCGCCCCACCCGTGCACGGTGGACACGTCGCAGCTCTGCCACGCCCGGCACTTGACCTCGTACAGGGTGTCCGGGAGCACGTGGCTGACGCGAAACCCGGGCTGCCCCTTCCGCGGCACGACGACCTCGTCGAGCACTGGGGTGCGCGTCTGCATCACACGCCCGTCCAGGCGCACGACGACGATGTTGTACTTTTCCATCCGTTCCGGTGCCGACGTCGACGGAGAGAGGAGGGCGGCTTCCCCCGGGTCGAGGGACGAGGTCGTTGGTGTGGTGGTGGTAATGGCGGCAGTCGAAAAGGTGTCCGTCGGCGATGTGAGGACGGTGGCTGCCCGCTTGCTGCGCTGCGCCCCGCTCTGCGGCCACGCCACGGTGAAGAAGTCTTCGCCGCGCTCGAGAAACCCGATCGAGACCTTGACCTGTGTCGCGTAGGTCTGCGCCTCGGTCCACAGGCCCCACTCCTGGTCGAGGTAGCTGCGTATCTCGACAGCGTACTCTTGTCCGCAGCGCAGCCCCTCGATGTTCAGCTGCCGCGTCCGCGCCTTCGCGTCCGCGTCGTCGCCGTGCAGCACCACCTCTCCCTCCACGTGGAAAGTCGAGGAGATCCCGTTGACGCGGTACTCCATCTTGCTCTCGCACGGCTCCTGCGTGTTGCGGGACCAGCTGAAGCTCAGAAAGTTCTCGCCGGCATAGAGCAGCGAGAGGGTCGGCCGGTCCGCCGTGCGCACCGCGAGCACGTTGGAGCGCCCGCCCCACCGGCCCTCCTTTGTCAGACTGCGCACGTACACGTAATAGTTTGAGCCGGGGAACAGTCCGGTGGCGCGGTACTGCAGCGTCGAGGCGCTCAGCTCCACGGGTGGGCCGCGGTAGCCGTCCCCGTCCATGTGCACCTCGTAAATGTGCACCTCCGTCCGCGGCAGGGCGTATCCGATCTGCTGGTTCGCGTCGCGGTTAACCTTTCCGCGCTTCCAGCGAAACGAAAAGACGTCCTCGCCGCGGCCGGCGAGCTCGACCTCCAGCGCGGCCTCCGTGAAGAACTTCGTCACCTCGACCCAGTTGATGAGGGTGCCGATGAGCGTCTCGTACCGCATCTGCAGCGAGTAAGCGGCGCCGGGCAGCAAATTGTGCACCACCACGGAGCGCGCCGTGGAGTCGAACACCTGGCTGTACTCCACGACATCCCCCTTCTCTCGCACAACGGCGAGCTCGAATCGGCTAATCGCGGCCACGCGCGCGGTGGCCGTCTGGTCCAGCTCGGGGGTGAGGCCGGTCAGCAGCCGCTCCACCGCGCGCGCCCACGACACGCGAATGGTCTCTTCCCCGATATCGTCGATGCGGGCGACCACGGGGTGAAAGGAGGCGGCGAGGATGGGCGCCGACCACGCACTCCACACGCCACGCTCAAAGTGGCGCACGGAGCCAGCAATTTCTAACCCATGATGGGGCGGGGAGGAGCTCGCAGAAGCAGCAGCATCTGCTGCTGCTGGTGGCGGCGCTACTGCGACGGCGCCCGCCCCATGCCCACTACTACCACCAGCATTGCTCGTTTCTTCTGCCCCTGCTCCTGCTCCTGCTCCTGCGTTGTGCACGGAGGTGGTGCAGATGGCAAAGCGCGCGTCATCGGGGGTGAAGTAGCGCACCTTCGCTGAAAACCGCTTACCCGGAGGCACCTTGACGAGCTTTGTAAACTTGTCCGCTT
This sequence comes from Strigomonas oncopelti, assembly GCA_000482165.1. Taxonomy (NCBI): domain Eukaryota; phylum Euglenozoa; class Kinetoplastea; order Trypanosomatida; family Trypanosomatidae; genus Strigomonas; species Strigomonas oncopelti. Next base: position 882 of record AUXK01000053.1, on the reverse strand, counting down.
CGAGGACTTCACTAAACACTACACGGTTGTCGCCCGCGGTGGCGGCGCTGCTGCTTGCCCCTTCTAGTGAGAGGTCGAGGGGCGGCGGACTGGACACCTCTCCCCCGCTGGTGGTTATGTCTCCCCCACTCTCCACCATGTCATGTGAAATGTGGACGGACAGCTGCCAGAAGGCGATGCGCTGTATAGCAGTCACGTTGCCGCTGAAGTCGATGCCGAACTCTGCAAATTGCTCGCCCATGCGCACCACCACTGCCTGGCAGAACAGCGGCGGCGCGTCGGGTGGCGACGCAACATGTCTATCAACAAAATCGGCTTGCTCCTGCATTGTTAGTTGTGGCGGCCCGTGCGACGGAGTGGCTATGGCGTCCGTTGCTATCGAGTTTTTGCCACTCCAACTGCGGTTAGAATCACTTGCACGGGGGCTGCGCTGATCGCCCCCGTTCAGCGAAAGAAGATTTCCTTCCATCCCCTTCGCACACACACACACTTACTCGAATGTGTGTTGAGGATGTATTTATATATATTAAAGAAACCAGGAATGTGAAAATACGTGTATAGACTAGGAGCGAAGGAGAAGAGAGGAGAAAAGAAGCAGATAACTTGGCTTATGACCACAGGCAATGCTAGCGCGAAAGGGGTGGGGAAATGTGTAGAATGTATACACACATGTCAATGTTAATGCATGTGTTTGTGCATGTATATGCTTATATCACTTTATAGAAACAAAATATGGAGTATACTGTATAAGCACAAAAAGCTCAAGGAAAAAAAAAAGGGAAAAAAAGCAATGGAGGATATAATACAAACGATTGCAAATGCATAAAACGATAAAAAAAAGAAAGAGAAGCCTATATATGATTTAGTATATAATGCGAAGAG
>AUXK01000052.1:0-17807 GCA_000482165.1 Strigomonas oncopelti | reverse complement strand
CATTGTGCAAAAAAAAAAGGAAACAAAGAAGAGGAGGAAAGAAGAGTAAAACAGCGAAAACAAATGTAGAAAAAAAAAAAAAACGAAACAAAAACAAAAACAAAATATAAGAAAATATGAGTAAAAAAAAATAATAAAGAATACAGTACTATTATATATATTCATATTCTTTCACGAATCAGAAAACGTAGCCTTTATAGGTTACTGCGCTGGCAAGATGCTTTGTAGAACATCAATGATAACTTTGGATGCAAGTTTCGCATCTTCTGTCGACACATTAATATTGAGGACGATTCGAACCCCCTTGGCGCTCAGGCTGCTTACGCGAACGCGTTTGTTTGTCAGCTCTTGGTAGAAACGTTCCTTCACTGCTGGGTCGGCAAACTCCATGAAGAAAATGTTCGTCTCCGGGGGAAATATGGTGAGCTTCTTCGAGAATGCTGCGAGGCCCTCCTGCAGCAGCGTCGCCATCAGCTTGGCGTTGTCGTGGTCCTCTTGCAGCCGCGCGTAGTGGTGGTCCATCGCGTAGATGCCGGCGGCCGCCACGATGCCCGCCTGGCGCATACCGCCGCCGATCATCTTGCGGAACTGCCGCGCCATCGCAACGAACTCCCTCGTGCCGGCGAGAAAGCCGCCAATGGGGGCGCCGAGCCCTTTGCTCAGGCAGCACTGCACGCTGTCGAAGGGGGCGCTCACCTCCTTCATGGTGAGGCGCTGGGCGACCGCCGCGTTCCACAGCCGCGCGCCATCGCAGTGCAGCTTCACCGTCTCCGTCGTCACCTCGTCGCAGATCTGCCGCACCTGCTGCACGTAGGCGTGTGGCAGAACGTGGCCGTTGATGGTGTTCTCCAAGAAGACGACGCGCGCCTGGGCGCGGTGGATGTCGGGCGGCCGACTCAGCACCTCGCGAATGCTCTCCAGCGGAAGCGTGCCATCCTCGTCGTTCGGGATCTGGTAGGTGGAGGCGTGCGCGAGGAGGTTGATCCCACCGCGCTCGTAGCGCATCACGTGGGCCTTCTGCCCAATGACAATGTCGGTCATCGGCTGCGCGCCGTACACCATGCACGCGAGCAGGTTGCCCATGGTGCCGGAGCACACAAAGATAGCCGCCTCCTTCCCCAAGAGCTCGGCCGCCTTCTTCTCCAGCTTCTGGCACGTCGGGTCCTCGCCGTACACATCATCGCCTACCTCCGCCGTCGCCATCACCTGGCGCATCGCATCCGTTGGCAGAGAAATGGTATCTGAACGGAGGTCAATCACATGAGGTGCCTCCGACATGGTAAGTAAAATGTTTGTGTGTGTGTGTTGATTTTTTTTAGTGTTTGCTTGTTCGCTTTCTCTCTTTTGCAAGTGAATGTAAAATATACAAGTATATGTATATACAACTGACAAACAAGAAATGAAGAAGAGAGATGAACAAGGAAGAAAAAAAAAAAGAAGTGCAGCAATGAGAACAATAATTATAAAGAAGAGATGGAAAGCGAAAAATATTCGAATTGAATAAAAATATGACTTGTTGTTGTTGTTAAAGTAGCACTTTAAGTGTGTTGCAAAAGTCGTAAAATGAAAAGAGGGAGAAGAAGAAAAACGGAGAGAAAAGGATAAAGCGTATAAGCAAAAACATACAGACAAAAAAAAAAAAAGGAAGAAATTAAAAGGTGACATTTTTTTTTTTTTTTGTTGCCGCTGTTGTAGTGGTTGTGTAGTAGTTGTCGCTGCAAAGCAGCAACTTTCGTTTTTAACAAGCTCACAGTTTCAGCTCCACATAATGTGTTGTTTTTTTTTTTGTTTGTTTGTTTATTTATTTTTAAGTGTGGCTGTGTATTGTACAGTTGACACCAATAACGATAGTAATTGTGTAAGGTAAGTCAAACATTTATAAGAAAAAAAAAGAGGAAAAAAAGTAAGAAGCATCGCGCGATAGCTCTGTACGAAACAGGAGAAGAAAAAAAATAATAATAATAATAAGAAAAGGAAAAAATTAATAAATGATTGCTGTAATAAAACAGGCATGTTAGGCACCCTAAATGTACAACAATAAATATATATATATGTCTATACAACACGTCAGATATTTCTGATTAACATATTACAAAAGAAGAAAAATGATAAACGAAAGTAAAAAAATCAACAGGGGCGATCACTTTTTTGTCCTCCTTACGCACATGTGGGCAGTGAAAAAAAAACGAACAGAAAAAGGGAGGGGGAAAGGGGGAAGGCGCCACTGCGGCATCTCGCGCCGTATGGCAACCAAGCAAGCAAACATATAATTTGAAAAAGAAAATAGAGTTAGTTCTCGATTAGTGACCATGGGCTCAACAAGCATGGCTCGTTCGCTCGCTCGCACACACACACACACACACAAACACAGACACACATACAGGAACGCATCCATATTTCTCTCCTTCGTCCTTTTTTTTTCGTTTTGAAAATCGTAATTATTGTAATTGCTTTTTTATTGTTGTTGTTGTCGTTGTCGTTGTTATTGCTATCTTGTGCGTGGAGGACGCGTGGGCGCCGGCAAACACTACTGTCTCTTCTTTTCCTCCTCGCTCTTGTCCTTTGCCTCCTCATCCGGCGCGTTCGGGGGCGGCGCCTCGTTTTGTGACCGCTTGGGGTCAACCACCGGCGTGCTGCGCGCGAAGGGGTCCGAGCGGGAGGAGGTGGTCGCCTGTCGCGAGAGGGTCTGCTGCGACGAGACGGAGTCGGTGTCCTTCGCCGGCTGCGCGCGGTCTGCGCTCGCGTACACGGCGTGACTGCCGTCGTCGGACGGCGTGTTCGTGGCGAACCCGTCCCGCGACCCGCCGAAGTGCAAGGGGGTCCTGCTCGTGTGCCCGTTGCGGCCGCGCGGCCCACTTGGCCGCATGTCGGTCTTGGTGGACGTCGGCGTCACCGGCGAGAGGTAGTCGACCTGCGCCAGGGGGGAGCCCAGGTACTCGCTCGCGAAACTTGTGAGGTCGGAGACGCTGTCGTCGCCACGCGAGGCGGCGACGGCGGACAGCCACGGATGCTTCAGCAGCTCGTCCGCCGTCGCCCGCTTCGCCACCTCGCGCTCGAAGCAGTGGTACAGAAAGTCACGGCACACGTCGGAGGTCTCCTCCGGGATTTGAGGGATGTCGTTCGTGGAGCCGACGTAGAACATGGCCGAGTACACGTTATCGAACTCCTCCCGCCACGGCGGCTCGCCGCGGTTCAGCATCTCGACGACCGTGCAGCCGACGGACCAGATGTCGGCCTTGGTCCCGTAGGCCTCGCTGCGGATCACCTCGGGCGCCATCCAGAACGGCGAGCCGACCAGCGTGCCGCAGCCGACGTGGCTGCCGTTCGCCACGTTGGCGAGCGACTTGCTGCACCCGAAGTCGGCGAGCTTGGCGATGCCGAGGCCGTCGATGAGGATGTTCTCGCCCTTGATGTCGCGGTGGACCACGCCCTTGTAGTGCAGGTACTGCAGCCCACGCAGGATCTGGTAGGTATACAGCTGCATCACCGGCTCGGTCAGCTCGCTGAACTTGCGCAGGATGGAGGTGAGGCTGCCGCCGACGGCGAACTCCATAAACACGAGCATCGTGTCGCCGATCATGTGGGCGCCGTAGTACCGGATGATGTTCGGGTGCGACAGCTGCTTCAGCACGTCCACCTCGGCCTTCACGTTCTCGAGCACTTCGGGGTTCTCGTTCACCACGTTCACGTACTTCACCGCGACGAGGCGGCCGTTGCTCAGAATGCCCAGGTGCACGGTGCCGTAGCTCCCCTTGCCGAGCGCCGGGCCGCAGCTGAAGTTCTCCATCTCCTCCGCCGTCAGCAAGTTGTGCGTGCTCGCCTGGCTGTGGGTGGCCATCGACGTCGGCGACGAAAAGTCCTCCCCCGCGCGCGGCAGGAGCGAGGAGGGCCCGATGGAGGCGGTGTCGGCCTCCGCCCCTTGGGAGCCGACGTAGAAGATGCGCAGCATGCGGTGGGTCTCGTAGCGGTACCGCTCCTGCTTCTCCAGAAACTCAATGCGCAGCCGCGCGATGGCGTTGAGCGTGTTCTCGCGGTCGGTGGCGTCCGCGGAGGCGAAGACCTCCATTTTGAGGTCAGCAATGCGGCTGCGGATTTGCGCGAGGGAGCGCCGCAGCGCGTCGATGCTGGCGTCGCCGACGCTTTCGTTCGGTGCGTGGGCGTAGAGGATGTTGTTCCAGAAACTCACAAACGTGCCGATCGCCGTCGCCGCGAACACGCCCTTGAAGAGCAACTCGCCGTCCGTGCACATTGAAATGAGCCCCATCGACGCGCGCGCCTCGTGAAACAGAATCGTTGCAATGACGATGAGCGAGAGAATGCGCACGTGGAGCAAGAAGTGGTTGATGTTCATGTACGCCGTCGGGGGCGAAAGCCAGCTGAGCAGCAGGTAGAGCAGATGGAAGAATCCGATGCACAGCGCCGTCTTCACCGCGCTGCCGTAGAACACCTTCCACATGAGGATCTCCAAAATGCTCACATTGTGCATCAAGAACACCCAGACGCTCTTAATCTTCAGGTCCACACGCGACATGCGCATTTGCATGCTGGAGACGGTGAAGGGCTCCAGCACCACGACGGACAAGAAGGCGGCAAAGGACAAGATGAAGGTGGTCGTGTTGTTGAACTCGCGGCAGGAGGGTACGTCGCTCAGCAGGGTCGAGCAGGCGATGCCGTCGACCACGAAAGAGGAGATCGGAATGTGGAAGAGGGAGAGGATGCCAATGACAAAAATGGCGCCGCTCTCCAGCGTCTCGAGCACGTACTGAAAGGTCTGCGAATGCCAGTTCAACAGCTTCGAGCGGCGCTTCACAGGACGCTGGCCGACCGCGAAGGTGACCGCGGAAACGAGGATGATGAGCACGCACCCAATGTTCGCGTGCTGCACCTGCGCGACCCGGTGCGGCATCAACACGCCGACGCTGCGCACGCACAGCATGCCGACGAGCGGCAGCGGCGCGGGCATGCTGGGATGGAAGGCGACCATCGTGTTCTGCACATAGGCGAGCGCCACCGCGCAGAACGACACGTAGTTCATCGTGCTGTAGCTCAGCTCGTACCACGTCAGCGTCAGCCGCAGGGGGCACGGCATCAGCAGATCGTCGCGCCACTGCGCCGCCGTCGAGCCGCGAATGTGCAGGAAGCCGAAGAACAGGACGAAGAAGAAGATGACGGAGACGACCGCCCCGCGGACCATCACCGACGTCGACAGGTCCTCCGCCTCGGGGGAGAAGATTTGGTCGTCGTCCTTCATCCAGAAAAGAGCGAGCACGTGGCGCCGCTTCTCGTAGTCCTTCACCACCTCCACCGGGCACGCGATGCCGAGCGGGAGGCCGCCGAGCCGGATCGGGCTCTCACTGCCACCGTCCCCAAGCCCCTTGTAGTGGGACTTCGGCAGCCCGCCGCAGCGCACTTCGCCGCCGGCGCTCACCTCGAGCGAGCCGTTGATGTGGAGCTCCGCCTGGCAGTTCGTCGTGCTGTTGACCAGCCGCAGGATGCCCTGTGGCTGGATGGAGAGGTTGCCTTTGATGAACGTCTCCGGGAGCGACTCGAAGGTCAGGTAGCTGCCCCCCTCCACCTCAATAAGCGGAGTCACGATCGTCGCGCTCTCCTGAAAGACGAGGACGCTCTTGTTGCCCACGTACATGCCGTGGTGCAGCAGGAGCGTCACGTTGCCCTTCGCGGGCACCGTCGCCCCGGTCAGCCGCAGCTCGTCCAGCTCGATGTGCGAGGTGCCCTGCACCTGCATCTCGCCGCCGAGGGTGATGCCAGAGTACACGGGCGTCGCGGTGGGAAAGGAGGGGGAGCAGAAGGACGGCCGGGACAGCAAGAACTTGTGGCACACCTCCTCGCGCAGCGCGCGCCAGCTCTGCTCGCTGCGCATCAGACCGACCCAGCCGCTGAGGTCGCCGCCGACGGGGATGGACAGACAGCCGTGCAGGTAAAGGCGGCCGCGCAGCGTGACGAACTCCGCAACGGGAAACGTGTGCATGCACTGTGTTCCGCCGACAAAGCGGGAGGTGGCAGCGGCCGCGCCGCCGTCGCCCCCCACTGCCGCCCCCTCCGGCGCCGGCGCCGACGATGACGACGACTCGCCCGCAGTGGCGCGGCTCGGCTCCACCAAAGTGCCAAAAGCCGCCGCGTCTGTGCTCGGTGGTGAGGTGTCGATGATGTAGAGCGTGGAGTTGGGCGGGGCAAAGAGGGAGGCAAGAAAGTTCGACTTGGTCGGGGAGGCTTGGGAGAGGTTGCCGTGGATGACGTTCGCGCCGCTTGTGTGGATCATCATGCTGCCGCTGAAGGCGCAGCGCTCGTAGTCCATCAGGACCGTGCCAGAGCAGAACAGCTTGGCGAAGCCGGTGCTATAAAAATGCACATTGGCAAAGTGAACGAGCACAAAGGTGCCAAAGCTCACGGTGCCGTAGATCGTGACAGACGTAAGGCTGCGGCCGACCTCGCCGAACATGACCGTCATCTCTCCAACGACGTTGACCGAGTCCAGCATGCAGTCGCCGCCGATGACGATCGTGCCGGCGCCGCCCATCGCGAGCGAGACGAGCGAGCCGCCCTCCATGATGCGCATGACGGCGTCCTCCTCCAGGTGAATCCCGCCGGCGAGGTGGGCGTTGTAGAGGGACACCTGCGACGCCGACTGGATGCTAATCGTCGACCGCGACGACGCGGTGACGTCGGTCATGCTGATCCTGCCCAGTATGAGGATGACACCGTTCTGGAAGGAAAAGCGGTTCGTGAGTAGTGCGTAGGACTGCCTTTCGATGGCAACGATGCGCATGAAGCCCCTCCCCATGTTGAAGATGGCGTTGCGCTTGCCCTGCGACAGCACGCTGCTGATGCCGTCCTCCCCCATCGACGGGACCGCGATGGTCAGGTTGCCGTAGTTGTAAATCGCGCCCTCCTGCTCCAGCGAGAGCCGCTGCACGTCGATCGTCATCTCGCCGTAGTTGTGGATGGGCACAAGGAGCTGCCGCGTCTCGTACCCCTGCGTCGTGATTTTGGCGTAGCCAGTGCAATTGATGAGGCCTTTGCCGCTGATGCTGCCGCCGGACCAGAGGAGGTAGGAGACGTTGAGGGTTCGCTTCTTCAGATCGAGGTTGCCCTTGTTCTGCACCTTGAGCCGCGTGACCGAGGCCGACTGCTGCAGCTTCACATCCTGGTCGATGAGTACATTTGCGCTGTCGTTTTCGATCACAACCTCGGTGCCTTTTTCAACGAGGAGGGTGGACACGCGCACGTACGAGGGCGAGTCCTCGCGGTGGTAGCACACGTGGAAGATGCCACGCTTGTGGAACGTCCCGAAAAAGCTCACGCGCGAGGAGCTGCTGAAAAACAGCTCAACAAAGAAGACGTTTTGCGACGTGAAGTCGGTGCACAGCTCGTCCGTGATGACGACCGTGTCGCGCTCGGTCAGGTTGGTGCCGTAGATGGTGCCGGTGAACTCCAGCTCGGCGCGCACCTGCGCCGGCTCGGTCGACACGCCCTCCGGGCCCGCGACCTCGTAGGAGTCCATCAGCTTCAGGCGCAGCAGGGGCAGCGTGTCCGGGTACGGGGTGTAGCACAGCGTCTGCACGCCGCCGCGGTGCGGCGTGAAGCGGTACACCTCGTCGTGGATGTCCCACAGGCTGCCTCGCACAAATGCGGGGCGCGTGTGCAGGCAGGTCATGCCCTCCATCACGCGCAGGTTGTGCTCCATCGTGAACTTGTCGAGCGGGCGGGCCGTGCCGCTGCGCAGCGGCACCTCGACGGGCCTCGCGGTCACGAAGAAGTGGTCCATCGCATTCCACCGCGCCACGTCCAGCCGCGCAAGCGCCTTCTTGTGGATCATGAACGGGTCGCCCGCGAGGCAGTTCAGCGGCATGTCCTCCACCACGATTTGGGAAAGGCCGACAAAGAGGGACAGCGGCACGCACGGGACGACCAGCGTGGCGGTTGTGTCGTTCCACGCCCACTCGGCGGACGACAGGCGGCCAAACCTCACCGTCAGCTTCTTGCCGTCCGGCGTCACCTCGACCACGCTGTGCTTCAGCGTGTTCTCGATCACTGTCGTGATGTCCTGGCTCTTGTCGGTGCGGTTGCGGCGGTCGATCGGCGGGGCGATGGGGCCGTTCGGGCCGCTCCAGAAGACGGTGCTGTTGAGCACCACGCCGTTCTCGTTCACCAGTCGCACATTCGTCGTCAGTATCTCCGACGTGACACGAAAGAGCTCGCTATAGTTGTTCGTTGGAAAGGCGGGAATAGACAGCTCTACAGAAAAGTCAAGCCCGCCCTCCTCCAGGTCCTCCTCCGACACGCCTCTATACACGCTTCCTCGATAAATGGCCGTCTTCGCCTCCGCGAACGTGATAACATTCAGCGCAGAAAAAGAAAGCGAGGTTGTAGGCCCGCCCCAGTCGTTCGCTAAAAATAAAAAGAGAGCAGCGAGTAGCAGCACGAGTCGCACGGCTAATGAAGGCTTTGTTCTCCTATGAAAAAAAAGTGTACTCACGTGAGATTTGTTGCGCTCCCCCATAGTTTTTTTTCTAAATCAGTTTTCTTTTTAGTGTGATTACTTTTTTTTTTTTCTTTTCTATAAAACGCACTCACACACTCAATTGCTCACTCACAAGCACCAACACGCACACGCGCACGCACAGTAACAAAAATGATAAGAATTGAAAAAATGAGGGGTAAAGTGAAATAGCTTTTAGAAAAACGAGAAAAGGTGAAAAAAGTGGGAGAAAAAGAGCAAACTCGAAGCTAGTAATTATTTATATATTTACAAATATGCAAATATATAAATGTATATAAATATATATATATGTATGTGTGTATGTCTGTGTGTGTGCGTGTGTGTCTGAAAGTGAGCAAAACCAAAAAAAAAAAAAGCAAAAATAAATATGTTAACAGTTAACTTATGTCGGAAATCAAAAGCGGAAAAAGGAGAGAAAATATGAGAGAGAGAAAGAAGGTAAGAGAAAAGCACGACAAGAAAAAAAGGAACAAGTGGGAAATGGTAAAAAAATATGAAGGTGCAAAGAAAAAATTGGCATGTTTGAATTCAAAGGCCAAGCGAGGTATACGTGCAGAGTACAATAAAGAATTAAAAGAAAAAAAGGATCCCTACAAGTGGAAAAGAGCAGGGCTTGTTGACGGGTATACTAGTATGTATATGTGCACGTAGTTCTATGTGACAATGGTTAAAAAAACAAAAAAAGCTGATAAGATTGGTGAAGAGCGCCAGTAAAATTGTTGTTGGCAGCACACTCTAAAAGAAAATAGAAAAGACACCTTTATGAAAACAAGCGTTCGCGTTTGCGTCACTTTTTCTTTGCTCGCTTCGGTGCCGCCGCCTTGCTTCGCTTCCCCCTTGGGGCTGCCTTTTTCGAGGGCGCCTTTTCTGCGGGTGTCTCTTCACTTTCTTGTTCTTGCGAGACTTGGGCGGCGGCAGCGGCAGCGGCGGCGGCACTCTGCCTGCTCGCGCGTATCTTCGCGAGAAGGGAATCGCTCACCGTGGCCGTCGTCACCTCCACCTTTGGCGCTTCCTCCTTCGCTTCCGCGGGGACGTCATTTGCGTTCGCAACCGCTTTCTCTATTCTCTCCTTCAACGATTTTCTACCGCGCGGGGACGGCGAGGGCTTCTCCTTTTCTATTTTGCTTTGAGACGGCGACTTGTCAGAAAAGGTCGGTGCCGAAGACTTGGGGTGGCACTCTACGGGGGTGCGCAGTGCGGCGGAGTCCGCCGACGACGAGCGCGACCGTGACCGCTTCCTGCTCAGTGGCGTGCCGCTCACGGTCGCCGTCGCCGTCGCGGTCGGCGGTGCGGCCCTCTCTTGTGCGACAGGGGCGGGGACGGTTGCTGCCGCCATCTCGCGCTGCAGCTTGTGCAGGTCCTCCTGGCTGCTGGTGATGATCTCGATCACCGCCGGGGCGTCCCACAGCAGCTTCGCGATCTCCTGCAGCAGCGGGAGCTTCTGACTGACGAGGGCCGCGGCGGCCGCCCGACCCGCCGCGACGCAGCGCTGCCCCTCGGCAAGGTGCTGCGCCGCCGCCCGGTCCACGTCCTCTTCGAGCGCCACCCGCCGCTCTAAGCTCTCCGAGATGCTGTGCGCGAGCTGGTCGGCCTCGTCGACAAACGACAGGCAGCCGGCGCGTGACGGGAACAGCGCCTCTTCCATCTGCTCGCGCGTCGTCAGCCCCTTGCCGACGTCCCGCTCCCACGCCGCGCAGAGCTGCCGGCTGCGCCCCTCCCACTCCTCCACCGCCTCCCTGACCGCCGCGCAGGTGGGCAGGGCCTCGGGCGGCACGGCAGCGGCGGTGGCGCCCTGCGCGATGGGGTGGCGCCGCTGCCAGTCGCGCACGGCGGTGAGGAAGCGGTCGGTGACGGACCGGATGGCCGCCTGCGCGGTGTGGAGCGCCCCCTCAATCGTGCCAGAGTCGGTGCGCAGGCACGGCTCCAAGTCATCGAGGGCCCGCGCCACCTCGGCGGGCAGCTCCGCGACGAGCAGCACCTCGCTCGCCTGGCGCTGCACCGCCAGCAGCCGCTCCGTCGCCTGCCGCGTGTGCTGCTCCTCCCTGCTCCGCGACACAAGGCGCCCCTGCACCTCGGTGGCGGACGGGAGCTCGCTGAAGAGACTGCTCGCCATCTCGTCCGCCCTTGTCAGCTTGCTGGCCGCGCTGCCGCCGCCGCTGGGGTGGTCCGCAACGTCCGGCACATCCACGCGCACCTTCGCCGCGGGCCATGGGCGGGCAAAGTACAGGACGCGGTTCTCGTAGAGGCACTTTCGGAAGAGCGTCAGCTGTTTGCTGAGATGGCTCTGAAAGAAGGGGAAGAGGGCGACGAGGTCGGTGTCGACCACGCGCTTGGCCAGCTGCGCGTACAGCTCCGCGCTCTCCTTCACCTCCTCGTCGTCCTTCTCCTCAACCACAAAGTCCACGAGCGAGGGGGCTCCGCTGCCGAGCTTTCCCTTGACACTCTGCAAAATGCTGTCCCACGTCTTCTGCACAAACTTCTGGCTCTTCTTCACCTGCGCCGCCACCTGCCGCAGCAGGTCATCCGCGAAGACGATGTGGCCGACCGCCGCGTCCATCTCGTCGCTGCCGTAGTAGGTTTCGGCCTTGTGGAAGTGATAGACGGCGAGCAGCACCGTCGGAAGCAGAGTCACCGTCAAGGACGGCTCGACCGTTGGCGGGAGCGAGACGGCCGCGGCCTCGTAGGCGAGGCCCGCCAGCACCGAGTGCTTGGACGCGGTCGACGAGGAGGAGGCGGCGCAGGCGTATTTGGCGGCGGCGCTGCACAGGCGGCACATCTCCAGCAGTTTGTGCGCATTCACGTAGGTGGCGAGGTGCGCGACGTCGGTCTTGTCCAGCATGGCAGCGCTCGCCGCACTGCGCGTGAGATGGTCGGCCCGCTGCGACAGCGCCTGGGCGGCGGTGAAGGCCTTGTACGCCTTCTTGGCGTTCACGTTCGGCGCCACACTCTGCCCGGCGCCCACGGCGAGGCGAACCGCCTCGGCGCGTACCCGCGCGATGTCGGCCATGCCCTCCTTCACGTAGAAAACGGCGGCGTTGTAAAGCACCAAGACCGCCTCCATGTACGGCCGCGTGACCGCGATCACGTGAGCGTCGATCGAGGCCGGAGGGGGCTGCAGCGCAAGCAGGAGGGCGGCGGGCCACCCGGCCACTGACTGATCTAACGCGAGCAGCAAACTGCACTGCTGCATCGCGTCCTCCGGCACCTGCGGAACATCCGACGAGGAAGCGACGTGGTAGTAGGAGTCGATCATGCCGACCGCGTTGCTGACGGCCGGGGACGGCTTCAGCTGCACCTTGTCGAGTGCATGGCTCACAGCGGCGCCCCAGTTCACCTCAGCGGTGCGGGCTGCGTACGGCGGAGCAAACATATAATTCCCTTTACAATTGCCAACGTCTGTATAAAAAAATACAAAAGAAACGACCCGTGCAACCTACAAGTGATAACGATAAAAAATAAAAATATAGATCCTACAAAAATAGTTCAGTAAAAAATTTTGCAGAAGATGTAACAGGAAATAATAATAATTAAATTTGAATGGAAATGCTAAACTGCACACCAGAGAGCATAATGTGTTTAAAGGAAAAAAAAAAAAAAGACAAAATTGCTTCGGCAACAAATAATTCTTTTTTTGTTTGTCGCTGTTCGTCTTTTCGTTTTTTGCATACTTTGCGGGCGGGTGTGGGTGTGTATTTCTTTCCGTGCAGTCCAAAACTTTTGCAAGGCAATGCAAAGGTGCGGAAAGAGCAACGGGCAAGCGCAAAAAGGGTGGCAATACAATAACACAAATGCAATGAACAACCAAATATATATAACAACACAACACATCGTAACGAAAAAAAAAATAATGAAGAAGAAGAAGACGCGAAGGCGAAGGCTGGCTGTTTCAAATTAATGGCGACCAAAGATGCGGTCGAAGAAGCCGTCTTTCTTCTGAGCCTCTTGCTCCGCCATTCGTGCTTGGATGTCCATCAGCTCCCGCGTCGCGCGCCGCGCCGCCTCCTCGAGCACCTTCTCCTTCTGCGTCTTCTCCTCCGCCAGGCGGTGGATCGTCTCCGTCGCGCGACTTTCGCGCTCCTCCAGCTCCTTGTAGCGCGCCTCCGTGGCGCTGAGGACCGACGCCTGGTGCTGCCGCTGCGCGTCGAAGGCCTTGAGCAGGCGGTTCATGCGCTCCTTCTCCTCCTGCTCCTGCGCCAGCCGCTCCTCCAGCTCGCGCTGCTTCTCGGCCTGTATGCCGACCTGCCCCACCTCCGCCGTCGCCAGCTCCTCGTACGACTGGGGAAGCGAGCAGCACGGCACGAGGCCGAGCGACTCCATCTGGCTGATCAGGCGCGCGCCGAGCTTGGCCATGTACTGCGCCATGGCGCTCTTCTCGAGCAGCAGCTCGTCCTTCAGCTCGAGCTGCGTGTCGCGCTCCTCCAGCAGCGCCTCCGTGTCGACGACGTCCTGCGCCGTCTTGTCCGCGTCGTGCGTGAGGATGTACTTGACCAGCGTGCGGTTGGCGCCGCGCAGGTGACGCAGCAGCGCGGTGTAGTCCTCGAGCGGCAGCGCCTCCACGGGCTGCAGGTCCGTCGTCGGCTCCGCCTGGTCGGCCCCCAGCTCGTGCAGCCGCGCGCGGACGATGCTCACCACCTGCGACATGTGCTCGAGCGACGCGCGCGCCTTCGTGAGCTGCCGCTCCTGCTGGTCCAGCAGCGCCCCCTGCGCCTCCAGCTCCGCATCCTTCAGCGCCAGCACGGCCGCCGCCGGCTCATCCGACGACGAGAAATGCGGGCAGGCGATGGGGTCCATGCCGTCCGCGGTGAGGGTGGTGGAGCCGCTTCCGTCGGCGTCCTTGAGAGGCGAGGAGGGCAGCGAGAGCGACTGCGGGGCGGAGATGCCGTGGGTGGCCAGGAGGGCCAGGACGGCGCTCAGTTTGCTCGACAGCTGTGCGCGCTCGGCGTCGCTGTGGGACAGCTGCCTCGTCAGCTTCTCAATCATGCGCTTGTACGCCGTGCGCATCGCGAGCGAGCGGCTGCTCTCGGCTCCCTCGCCCTCGCGCGGGAGGAGGAGGGCCTCTTCCGCCACGTCGGTGCCACGTCGCGAGCCGGCGCGCGAGCGCATGTTGCGCTGCCGCTGGCTGGCCGCCTTCTCCTCCTGCAGGCGGTCCACCTGCTCGGCCAAGGCGTCGCGCTCGCTGCGGAGCTCGTTCATGTCGGCCTGCATGGACAGGCGCAGCGTCTCGAGCTCGCTGGCGTCGATCATTTCGGCCCGCTTGGCGACGAGGCGCTGCAGCTGCTCGTTCGACTCCGTGGCGGCGATGCCAGACTCGCGGAGCTGGGCGCGCAGCTGTTCATTGTCGGCGCCGAGGTGGTTGTTCTCCTTCTGCCGCGCGTTCGCGATATCGGTCATGCGGTCGAGCTGGGTGCGCAAGTCGATCGCCTTGTCGTGCTGCCGCGCCAGGTCTGTCTTCAACCGCGCCTCCATCTCCTCCACCTGTGACACGTCGAGGAAGGTGGCGGGGAAGCTGGGGCAGGGCGTCGGCACGCCGCCCATGTCCTTCACCTGCGTCATGAGGGTGTCAATGTGGGCGTGCAGCCGCGACGTGTCGTTTGCGCGCGAGGCGAGCACGGCGTCCTTCTCCGACAGCTGCTGCAGGGCCCGCACGAGGTCGTCGTTCGAGCCCTCGCGGGCGTGGTCTAGCTTCTCCTGGAAGTCCTCGATGAGACGCTCCTGCGCCAGGCGCATCGCCGTCAGGCTCTTCGCCTCCTCGTGCTTCTGCTCGTTGATGAGGCGGCTGACCTCCTTCTCGTGCGCCTCGTCCTGGTAGCCCATCTCCTCGTTCTGCTGGTCCACCAGGTTCTGCATTTCCACCTTGTGCACCTCCCTCAGGTTCCGCACCTGCTCCTCCGTCGCGCCGGCGGCCGTCAGCTCCTCCAGGTCTTTCGAAAAGCGCTCCTCCAGCGTGCTGCGGTCGACAAGGTAGCGGTCCAGCATCTCCTGCCGCTCCGCGTCGCGGCTCGCGATTTGCAGCTCCAGCGCGCCGATCTGCTGGTCCTTCTCGTCCAGCATGTTCATCAGCTTCTGCGCCAGCTTCATGTAGTCCACCGTGACCGATATCTTCGCCTCCACCTTCACCGCCATCGCCCGCATGCCGAACTGAAGCGAGTTGGTTGTCTCGTACAGGTGGTTGCTGCTCGGGCCGATGGTGAGGATGATGGACGTGCGGCTGCGGCCGCCGATCGAGTCCTGCAGGATGCGGGTCAGCTTCGCGTTGCGCCACGGGATGTGCTTGCTGCCGGACGAAAGCGAGCTGACGACGCCGCCGAGCGCGAGAAGCGAGGCGTTGATAGTTTTGGCCTCGTCCTTCATGATGGGGTTCGCGCTCGAGATGCCCGTCTTGCTGAACCGCTCGTAGCCGGCGAGGTCGATGAAGGTGATCTTGCCCCGCACTCGGCCCGCCATGATGTTGTTCGGGTCCTCCGAGGCGACCCACACCACCATGGCGGTGTGGCCGCGGCTCGACTCCGGGTTCATGGCGGTGGCGGTGACAACGCGGCGGGCGTTGCCGGTGTCGTAGAACTTCATGAACTCCTCGGCGGAGCTGAGGGTGTGCGAGGAGCAGCCGGTGAGCGTCACGCCGGTCACGGCGTCGTAGTGGATGTCCACGCGCTCCTTGCCGTCCTCGGACATGAGGTCGCCCAGGTGGTCGCGGTAGATCTGGACAAACTGCCCGACAATCGTGTGGTTGCGCGTCGGGTTGGCGGCCAGCTTGCTGTAGATGTACTGCGCCGCGCGCGGGATGATGCCCTCCTGTCCGCTGTGCGTGTTGCACATGGTGAAGGACTTGCCGGTGCCGGTCTGGCCGTAGCACATCAGTGCGGAGCAGAAGCCCTCGAAGGCGTGGTCGATGCACGGCACCGCGACGGTGCGAAACACGTCCTCCTGCGTGCTCTCAGGGCCGAACGTGCCGTCGTAGTCGTAGTGGCGCTCGTCCTTGAGAATAACCTGGTTGCCATGCATCGTCACCAAATTGGAGCCGCCGTCCTCGAAATCTTTCTTGTTGTTCGGGCGGAGGCGGCAGTACACCAGGCATCGCGTCAGCTCCTCGCTCTCCGCGGCTTTGGTGTCCTTCTTGGCCGAGTCCAGTGCAATGTCCTGCAGCAGATGCTCCGCCCGCGAGCGCACCTGTTTGGAAAAAGAGTCGTCCTCTCCCGATTTGCGCATTTCGAGGTTTTTCTAATTGTCTGCCTGCTTCACTAGGTGTTCTTCTTTTCTATGTATACATATATATGTATATATGTGTGTTTTTGTGTGTTAATCAGAGAAAGAAAAGAACAAAGGGAGAAGTGTGCGGCAAAGCGTTGCAAAGCAGGGCATTAGTAAAAAAAAAAAAAAATGGAAAAGAGATATGTAATGCTTAGTTGCACAAAGCAAGTGCAACTCGCTGTGTGCAACAGAAACGACATAAAATACACTTATTTTTATGAGGGGAACAAAGGTTAAAATTGCACAATCGCCTTCGTATGATAAAATGTTTTGGCTACGCCTGATGGCATATCAACAATCATCTAGGTGGCATTCGCAGGGCTGGGATCGCCTTCGCTGCCGCTAGACACTTCCTCGTCGCTCTTCATTCCCGAGCTGTCCTCGTCGTCCTGCTGGCGGCGCCGCTTGTGCAGAGACCCAAGCGTCTCCTGGTGCGCTCGGCGGACGGGCAGCGCCGCCTCGATGGCGCTGGCCCAGCTCTGCCCCTCCCGCATGTAGCGCACCAGCACCTCTGTCAGGTGGTTGATCGTCAGCACCTTGCAGCGGTTCCCAATGTCCACGCTCTCCTTCAGCGGCAAGCGGGCGGTGCGCACGCCATGGCGCCTGGCGGTGCCATAGCTCAGCCCCTTGTGCTTGTTGTGGTCGACGAACGCCCCGACCACGTACACCGTCCCGGGGGCCACTTCGTGCAGCACCTCCTCGCTGTCGGCGGTGAGAAACACCACCCGCTCCTTTGGGAAGAGCTCCGACCAGTGCTTCTCCGTGACGAGCGGGGCGTACGCGAGGAAGCCGCTGTGGGCCACGATCCCTTGCTGCAAAATCTCTTGCTGTCCGGCGCAGTCCCGCTCATCCCCAACCTCCTTGCCGCCGGTGGAGCTGATGACGGGGCAGAAGGGGAAGGTCGCGCGGCGGAGGGCGCTGTAGGCGTACTGCACCTGCTTGACCGTGCTTTTGGTGTCCGCCGGTGTCATGCACCAGCAAAAGCTCAGGTCGTAGACGAGCACGGGCGTTCTGGGGTCCCGCAGGTGGTCCCAGCACAGCGCCTTCACCTTCGCCTCCGCCTCCCGCTTTTGGTCGTACCGCTCCATCGCCGCCCTCCGCCTCCGCTCCTGCTCCTCCGCGGGCAAACTCTCCCACACCCTCCGCTCCTCCTCCTTTCTCTGCTCAATGCGCACACGGCGCCGCTCCTTCTTCTCCCGCTTTCGCTCCTGCCAGAAGGCGCGCATCTCCTCCTCCGTCCACGACTTGCGGTTGCGGCGGTGGGCGGCGGGTGTCGCGTGGGCGGCCGTCGGCGGGCCGGCGGCGCCCTCTGGTGACGGCGGCAGCTGGTCCTCCATAGCCGCGCACTACTTCGCCTTTCGTGTTAGTGTTTTGCACTGTAAGGCATGTTGTGCAAAAAAATTCAGAAAAAAAAAAAAAGTTTAAAACGACGGGAAAAACAATATAAAATGAACACAAAAAAGAATAATAATAATAATGAGATGCAAGGAAATGTGCAGAATAGAGTGCAAGAGTTACAACGATGAAGCAATGCAGTGGCAAAAGTTTAAAATGCGTATTTGGAATTATATATATACTTGCTTTTGCTTTTGTTGGTGGTGTTATTTTTGTAGTTGTTTTGCTGTTGTTGTTGTTCGTTTGCTTTCAACAATATAAAAATATCAGGATAAGAAAAAGAAATTAATTTTACGAGGAACAAGTGTTCGTTATATGTTAATTTTTTTTTTCCTTTATTATTTTTTTCCAGTATTACGACGTGTTGTGTAACGTGTATGATTTCATATATATACATGTAGATATGTATATTTTGTATGACGGCCAGCCAAGAATAATCGGTATATTCAAACCTATACATATATATAGGTGTATAGACAATTAAAGGATATAAGCGTACCAGTTGAGCGGGTGTGAAATAACGAAGGAGGAACGTACCATTCGAGTTTAGTTCACGCTGCCACCTGCCATTCAATGAATCAAGTTAAATATAAGCATTAACAAACATATATATATATATATATATATATATATATATATATAT
>AUXK01000051.1:0-17895 GCA_000482165.1 Strigomonas oncopelti | reverse complement strand
ACTAGTTGTAATAAAAAAAAAAAAACAACGAAGGTAAAAAAAAAAAACTAAAGTCCAAAAATAAGCTTTTTGCGACTCTCTTTCAGCTAGCAGAAGTACAAATATACGTAAATATATACATTTTGTGTCGGCACAGAAAGAAACAATACAAAAGCAGACGGATCGGCACGCCGCTTGTGCATCTTTCTCTTCCCCCCCTCACATTCACCAGTTGTTGGATAACTGTGTTGTCAAAATAAATTTTGGCTATTTATTATTCTACACCATCACATCAACGCGGACCAACACACACACACCCACACTTTATACAATCTGTGGCTGCCACCGCAGAATGTCGCGTCTTCTTTCTCTCTTTACAACAGCAGTGGTGCTGCTTCTTTTCCTTCTCTCCGCCCCAAGCGTAGCCGCAGCCGCGACGGCCGCGCGGAAGGACGGACATGGGTGGCCCAGCTGCGAGCCGCGGAGCTTGCAGGCCAGCGGCTACATTTCCATCCCGAACACAAGAAACCAAACGGCGGGCACCACCACCGCCGCGGCGACGAAGCACCTCTTTTACTGGCTGCTCAGCCCGCGAGAGCGGCCGGCCGCCGGCGAGCGCGCGCCCGTGCTGCTTTGGCTGTCGGGCGGCCCCGGCGTCAGCTCGCTCGTCGCCCTGCTCACCTCGCACGGCCCGTGCCTCATGAACGAGACGAGCGCGACGCTGTACCATAACCCACACGCGTGGAACAACAAGGCGTACCTGCTGTTTGTGGACCAGCCCGTGGGGGTCGGGTACAGCTACAGCGACGAGTCACCCGCGGCCAGCTACGTCACCAGCGAGGCCGAGGTCGCGGCGGACATGTACCTCTTCCTGCAAGGCTTCGCGCAGAAGTATAAAAATCCGTCTTTTGCAGCTGCCTCAGCGAGTGCGGCCGCGGCGGGCGGCGCGCGGGAGCTCTTCCTTGTGGGCGAGAGCTTCGCCGGGCACTACATCCCCTCCATCGCCGACTACATCCGCAGCGAGAACGAGAAGCTCGCTACTGCTGCCCCGCCGGCCAACGCCGACGAAGACGAAGACGGAGACGACGACGGCGCGGGCGGTGCGGGCGCCACGACGGCCGCCAAGCTGTACATCCACCTGCGCGGCATCGCGGTGGGCAACGGGTGGGTGGACCCGTACACGCAAATGCCAAGCTACGCGGAGCTCGCCTACGATTGGTGCAAGACAAAGCTCGGCCAGCCCTGCATTACGGCCGCGCAGCACGCCGCGATGCTCGCGGAGCTGCCCGCGTGCCAGGAGGCGCTGGCCCAGTGCAACAAAGCGGACCTGCCTTTTGCCAACGGGTTCTGCCTGCAAGCTGGCACACTTTGCAGGCACTACATGTCTTACTACTTAAACACGTCGCGCAGTCCGTACAGCATCCGCGGCACGTGCGACGGCAGTGAGCTCTGCTCGCCGATGGACGCGGTCACCTCCTTCTTTTTGTCTCCCGCGGTACGCACGAAACTGGGCGTGGCGGCGGCCGCGCAGCCGTGGACGATCAGCCGCCACGAGGTCGGCAACCTCTTCGCCTACGACTCGATGAAGAGCGTCAGTGCGGCCGTCCCCCGCCTGCTCGCCGCCGGACTGCGCGTGTGGATGTACGCGGGCGACCTCGACTACATCTGCAACTGGATCGGCACCAAGGCGTGGCTGCTGGCGCTGCCGTGGTCGGGCGCCGACGGCTTCGCGGCCGCCCCGGACACGGAGTTTGTGGTGGACGGGCAGTGGGCGGGGAAGGAGCGGACCTACGGCAACCTGACGTTTGTGCAGATCTATGACGCCGGCCACATGGTGCCCACCGACGCCCCTGCTATCGCGCTGCGTCTGGTCGAGCGGTTTGTACAGGGCGCGCCGCTCAGCTCGTAGGCGGCGGGGACGCTTGTTGTGACGGTCAGTGCCATTCTTGTGGGTATCATTTGCTTGCCTTTTCTGGTAACCTGTTTCTTTATTATTTTG
Source organism: Strigomonas oncopelti (assembly GCA_000482165.1). Lineage (NCBI taxonomy): Eukaryota > Euglenozoa > Kinetoplastea > Trypanosomatida > Trypanosomatidae > Strigomonas > Strigomonas oncopelti. Next base: position 15,917 of record AUXK01000051.1, on the reverse strand, counting down.
TAGGCGCACTCGCCTACACACACGCGAGTGCGGCTTCGCCTATCGAATTGCCTTCCCACCTCCAATTTGCTTTTTACTTTACCATTATTACTATCAACCACTCTTTTTGAGTTATTGCGAAACCACACATACCATACCCACACCCACACCCATACGCACCACATATACACATAAACGCAAGCGAATCATAAAAAAAACAAATAGATGCACGCTCAAAGACAACACTAAAAGCAACAACAACAACAACAGCAAAAAAGAGTGTCACAGATACGAAAGACGCGTTGCACTGGTGCGCACAATTAAAAAGCTGTATCTCTTCATTGTCTTCACTCTCCTCTATAATTCTTTTTTTTTTTTTTTGCTGACCCCTTCCCTCCCCCTCCTGCGGCGCTCAAGTACCGTCGCCTCGCTTCGCTACCTCTTTCTCTCTTTCCCACTTTATATCCGTCTCCCGGCATCATGCCCTCGTGGTCATGGGCTGAGGTGCAGCGGGCGAGTGCCAACTATCGTTTGGGCGATTATGTCCTGTGCTTCGCCTTGTATCTCCTCTGCATCATTCTCTCGCACACGGTCTCGCCGCACTGTCGCACCTTCGACCCGACGGACCCGTCCATCAGCCACCCCTACGCCGGCGCCGGCACCTTCCCCACGTGGACCCTGCCCATCATCGCGATCGTGCCGGCGCTGATCTACGCCGGGGTGGAGTATATGGCCTACAGGCGCTACCTGGGCGACGGGGCGGCGACGGGCGCGATCGCGGCGGCGACGGACGTCGCGATGACGACGGTGGAGGTGGAGGGCGGCACGCGCAGGGTCGGCCCATCGGCGGCGGCGACGCAGGGCGGCACCGTCGCCGTGACCGTCGACGCGGGGACCGTCACCACCCCGCGCATGAGCAACGCCGACCGCGGCGTCTTCGCGGCGCCGGCGGACCAGCGGCACCTGTACTTTCTGCTGCGCGCGCACTACTGGATTCTCACGCAGGCCTTCGCGATCGCGCTGGCCATGATTATCGTCGACACGACGAAGCTGTACGCCGGCCGGCTCCGCCCCGACTTTCTGGACCGCCTGCAGCGCGCCGGCCTCGACCTCGCCCACAACGCCTCCGACAGCGCCTACTGGTGCGACAAGGCGCGGGATGGGCGCAAGTCGTTCCCCTCCGGCCACAGCGCGATCAGCTTCGCCGCCTTTGTGCCGCTCTGCTGCTTCTGCATGAGCTGCCTGCAGGTGTGGCGGCGCGCGGGGTCGTACACGCGGCTCTTTGCCGGACTCCTGCCCTTAGCTCTGCCCATCGTCGTCGCCCTCTCCCGCACCCGAGACTACCGCCACTTCTTCGACGACGTGGTCGCCGGCTCTGTCATCGGCTGCGTGACGGCGGTCGTCGCCGTGCTGCACAACTTCGAGGTGGACCAGATGACGGGCCGGCTCTTCCCGCATCGGCTGCGGTCGCCCATGATGGTGTAACAATATATATATATATGTGTGCCTTTGTTCAACTGTTCTGCAATTCGTTAGGTCTATTCTATATTATTATTTTTGTGTAAGTGGGTTTCTGTCCCCCTCCCTCCCCCCTCCTTCGCGCAGGCTTATTTTTCTTGACTGGCTCTCCTGTGTGCAAAGTGTTAAAACACTTTATATAACATAATCGTTCTTTCTCCTTATAAAACTCTCTCTTTTCTCTCTCTCTTTAGCATTCACCATTACTATCAATTAATTTGGTACTCTCCGTTTTTTCCTTCCCCCTTTCCCCCCCCCTGTATCTCACTTTGTTTTCATATTCTAGGACAATGGCGTGCACCTGTAAAGCCTTCCTCAGGTACTTCCTGCTGTGGCGCATCCCTGATTATCTGATCATCATCATCCTGGCAGTTGTTTCGGCCATCATTGGCGCGAAGGTGCGGCCTCACTGCCGCTCGTTCGAGTGGGACGACCCCTCGATCAATTACCCCGCGGAGGGCAACATCTTCCCGATGTACTCGGTGGCCATCGCTGTCATCTTTGTCGCCTTTGTGTACGTCGGCGGCGAGCTCGCGACGCGCTGGCACCGGCCGGCGGGGAAGATCAACATGCTACTGCACCTCAACGGCTGGATTGTCACCCACGCGTACAGCATCCTCCTCGCCTTCGCGATTGTGAACCTCAGCAAGCTGTACGCGGGCCGCCTCCGCCCGCGCTTCCTTGCGATGCTGGCCGCCAAAGGCATCACCCGCGAGACGGCCGGGAACTTCACGGCGCAGGAGATTTGCCACGCCGCACGCGAGGGGCGGCTCTCCTTCCCCTCCGGCCACAGCGGGACGGCCTTCAGCGGCTACGTGCCGCCGGTGCTCTACCTCTTCGGTCTCTGCCGGTCCCTCAACGGCGGGCACTTCTGGATCAAGACGCTGTGCATGCTGCCGCTCATACTGCCCATGGCCATCGCCATCTCGCGCACCGTGGACTACCACCACAACTTCGACGACATCCTCTGCGGCTCGCTCATCGGCGCCTGCTGCGGCATCGTCGCCGTCTTCGCGGCCTTCCGCCCGTCCCCGCTCGGCGAGTGGACGCTGCGCGACCACCCGGACCACAAACCGTCCGGCTCGGCCGCCATCGCGCCGCAGAGCTACTCCACCGAGGAGGGGCACACGGGGGACGACGCGACGGAACTGCTGGAGCCGATGCGCACGTCGTCGGAGAATCCGATGGGCGTGCAGGACGCCAAGGGCGCGGGTGGCGGCCAGAAGAAAGACGGGAACAGCCGCAATAACAGGAACGCCCACCACACAAACGTGCCGGGCAGCGCCGCCGCGGTGGCGAGGACGGCGCAGCCACGCGAAGAGTGTAGCGACGTTGTGATCCGGTTCGACGGCAAATGAGCCGTCGGCGGCCTTTTGTCTTTTGCGAAGGTACTCACCGGACTGGGTAGCTGTAATTATATATGTTTTTTTTTCTTTTCTCCTTTTGTGTAAGAATTTGTTCGTTTTTCTTTGCTCCTGCGAACGCGATCAGCACTTGCTTTACACATATAAATATTTTTCTATACACATATTTGTGGTGCAAGCATGTATGAATGTATGTATGCATGTACGTACTTTTTTTTATATTTTTCATTCACCATTATTATAATTTTTTTCTTTTTCAAAAACCTTTAGACTAGTGATCTAAAAATACCATAACTTGGTTTACTTTAATACTGTTTATTATTTTTTTACTATCATTGTCGTTTTTCACAATTATGTTTGCAGTCTTTTTTTTTTTCTTTGTCCCCTTTTACCTTTTTGGTCTTTTTTTTTAATTTTTTTTGTTAATTGGTACTTGCACTATGAATATTTATATAATATATGTAAATTAAATAAATTTTTATGGGTTTTGTTAACCTCTCTTTTACATTGTATTGCTCAATTTGCTTTTATATTTTTCTGTCTGCATTAAAATGAGCGGAAAACCCCCCGTGGAACACATTTCGTCCTTTTAACTTGCGAAATAAAAACACAACGATATCTCCATGTGCTCTTGCTGTAAGTCTCCCTCCCTCTCTCCCTCTTTTTTTAAAAAAATCTAGCTCTTTTGCAAACTTATCGTAAAAAAATATATAAATATAGATATGTATACATTCATGCGTGGGCATTTGCTTCGCGGACGTCCGCTTGGTGATATTTGTGTGAAATGATGACCACAAGTTGTAGTGCGCTCTGAGTATTTCACGACTGAAAAACAACAACTTATTAACATTATCGTTTTTGTCTGATCATACAAATATAAGTCTTGGCAAAAGCGGACAGCGCGGTTTTGGTTCAATACATAGAAGTACATAAATAATACTTTAAACTTACAGGATGACAAAGTTTGTAGTGCGCGACTGAGCCGAGTGATTGAGAAAATACAAATCCAAATAAACAAATTTACTCTGATTTTGTTTTATTTTTTGTATTTACGTAAAGCACTTTTTTTTTCTTCTGTTTCCCATCACTGCTGTTCTAGATGCTAGCGAGCACGCAAGCAAGCACACACACACACAAAAAAAGAGCCAGGCCATGATGAAAAACATTATGACGAGCGGACCGAACATTTTCATGTGGACCTCCATAATTATGTGTACAAATATTGAGCCCCTTCTCCATACGTTTATATGTACATATATATATGTGCGCATGCATATATTTATATAGCTACACCGCCCTCTCCGTCTAACGCTATGCCAGGGTCTTTCTTGTGGCTCGCATATGTGATTTCAAGAGAGGAAGAGCACGCACATTCTTTTTCTCGTGTTCTTTTTTTCTAAAAACTCTCTTTTCTTCTCTCCCGCTTTAACGATTGCTGGAAGAATTGCCAACTGAGAGGGGACCCGTAGCCGCTGCTGCCCCATCTCGTGGTAGTCGCGGGTGAAAGTTCTCCAAGATCTTTTACTAAATGGTTTTAGGAGTATCGATTTGATGTTCAGCTTTGCCTTGTCTTTGACTTTTATATGCATCCACTTTGTCACGTGTTCATGTTGCTCTGCTGGATTGACTGAGGGGACCCGTAGCCGCTGCTGCCCCATCTCGTGGTAGTCGCGGGTGAAAGTTCTCCAAGATTTGCTAATTTCTCTCTCTCTCTCTTTATATTTTGTTTGCTTTTTTTGTTCGCCGGCGTGTAGCTGCTCGCTGCCCGCGCTCTCGACCCAACTCAAGACCTGTGCACATTGATGTACTGGTGCATACCTTTCTAACACCGTACTACCTACTTCGTCGTTGGTAATGCGCAGAAGTGTGCTATACACATGTATATACCTTTATAAAGACTGCATTCGTTTATTTTTATTGTTTCGTTGTTCTCATCCATTTTCTTCTTTAAGTTTTTGTAGAAAACTAAAGCGTAGTTGACACCACTTTTTTGTTTATAGTCACCATTCTGCTACCATGCGGCGTGTGTGCACGCGCCCCGTTCTCGCCACGACCACAGCAGCCCTGCTGCTGAACTCAGCCCCCCTTCTTTTCGCCCACCGCCCTTTCACGCAGGGCGGCCCGCGGCCCTCCTTCGATGACACAAACAAGCAGCTGAAAGACATTCTGGACACCGACAAGTGGGGCGAGAAGGACGGCCCCTTCAACGCGAACCAGCGGGCCTCGTCGAGCAGCCGCCACCCGCCCACCCGTGAGAGGTACGAGGAGAACTTGGAGAAAATTGCGGCGTTCTACGAGGCCGAGCAACCGGACAAGCCGCCGCCGCTGCCGGAGAACAGCTTTCCGTTTGGCAAGTTTGGCATGCGGCGGCGCCTGCACGTGGACCGGCGCAAGGACCGCGACCTCGCCTCCTTCAGCGACGCCATGGCCGAGAGCGCCAATGCATTCAGAAAGTAAAAAAAAAAAAATAGAGTGTGATCTTGCTTCCAATACACACACGCACAGACACACACCTACTTATTGTGTTGTTTCCAGCTTTTATTCAGTCGTATTGTTGTTGTTGTTAAAGCAATTATAACGGTATTTTTCTCAATTTTAATGCCGTTACTCTGTCTCTCTTTCTACCACAAACGCACACAGAGAGAAGGAAACATATTAATATCAAATGACAGTTTGCGTGCTTTACTTTTCTTTCATATACTTTTTTTGCCCTTTATCTTCTTTCCCGTCCTTTTTTTTCGTTCTTTTTCTTCTTCATACATACTATTTAGGAACACGAGCACTTTTGTCTATCTGACATTCTAAATTTGACTTTTTTTCTTGCTCATTGATCTCTAGTATAGTTTTTTTTCCCCCCTTGCTTTCTGTAGTCATCCTTCTTTGGTCGTACAGTTTTTTCTTTTTTCTTTCTCTCTCCCTTTCGGCCACTACTACCATACGCATGCTTCGCTTTACCCTGCGTCGTCTGAGCGGCGGCCACGGCGACCTCTTCCCGACCTCGAAGGAGGCCGCGCATCTCACGCCGAAGTGGGTGCTCCAGCGCGATGTGCCGCACGCCCCCGGCAAAGGCAAGCGCTACGCCAAGACGACCGCGCCGGAGCACTTCAACAAGTTCCAGCTGCACACGCCCGCCACGCACGAGGTGGCCACCATGACGATAGGCCACGAAGCGCCGCACCACTGCCACACCAAGTTCCCCTCGAATAGCGCCGTGGCGCACACCGTCGTCGGCGCCCGCCTCGCGATGGACGGGCACCACAAGAAGGACTTTGCGAACACGGTCGCACGCGGCAACATCGCCGAGAAGGCCGAGAGCGAGCGCCTCATGACGCAGCGCGATTACACAGCGGGGCAGCGCCCGGCGCGCCACGCGCCCGGGTACGTGCCCACGACGGACCTGGTCGAGCTCTCCGCGTACTGGGACCACCGCATGAACACCATAGGCCGGCGCATGCCGGAGGCAGCCAACCCAAACGGATGGACGAAGGAGTACTTTCCGTGGGAAAAGAAGCCGGAGCCGAAGAAGGAAGCACCGAAGAAGTAAGGCTACTCTGCTACGTTTTTTTTTTTTTCTCTCCTCTTCTTTTTTCAAGTGTCTTAGCTATTTGTAGTCGAAAGAAGGTAGTGTAAGGGCGTATCGTTTGTTGTCGATAGCTCCGTTAGTATTATTAGTACTCACTTTATTATTTTTAGTTTAGTGTATATGCGACATTACATATATTTATACATGTATGCTTTTTATTATTATTTCTCTTTGCTTTTTTGTTGTGTGTCTATTTTTTGTTTTTTGCCAGACACATTGTATAACATATTTTTTCTGTTCTGTTTTCTATTTTGCTTTTTAAAAATATAGCATTGCAGTCATGCTTCGTAAAAAATAATTAAAAAAAAAATGTCAACCTCACTTTCCCTCCTTTTTTGATGTGAGCAATGCTCACGAATTGTTTACTCTTTTTTGCACTGGCATGCGCTCCCGCTATTTATAATTGAAAAATGTGTTCTCTATCTTTTCTCCCTACTGCTGCTTCATGACACTAGGTACTACAAAAATAATAATAAAAACCGTAAAAAACGTATACACTAGAATTAGATTTTTTCTACTATTTTATATAGTCTGCACCGTTTTTTTTTTTTCTTTTTCGTTAGATCAAGCGTGTATTATTATCATTTTTTTTTTTCTCTTTACTCAACAACAAAAGTAAAGAAAATACGTTGTGCGTTCTCCGCCTTTATTTGTTTTATTCTCTAGATATACTTTCTACCTAATTCATATTCCTGTTCCCTTCTTGTCACGCACATGGATTTGAGCCCTACGTCCATCGCGGATGTCCGCGCGCGGCTTCAAAATGTGCTGCTGTCGATCGACAACACGCTGTACAGCGGCGGGCTGAGCACCCGCCACTACGACGACGTCGATCGCACGGAGTCCGCGCTCGGCACAACGCCACGGAGCTCTATCCGAGGGGAAGATGACATCTCGTACCAGACGCCGCCGCCCGCCGCGAGCGCCACGCGCACCCTCACTCCCGCGGCCGCCACCGCAACGACCGCGACGTCGACTAGCCACGGTCTCGTCGGCGGCCGCGTCAGCAGCGCGCCGGGCGGCCTCGCGGCGAGCGGCGCCGAGGGGGCGGACCCACACGACGCAGTGACGTCGCCCAGCAAGCGCGTCACCTTCTCCGTGCCGCCGCCGTTGCGGCAGGCCCCGCCCGCCAGGCGCACGAGCGCGGAGCTCACCGCCGCGTTACCACGAGCCACGGCGCCCTCGGCCGTGGAGCGGCCAACGCCGCCGCCGGAGGACAGCGAGCGGCCGGTGCCCTTCCTAGTTCCTGCCGACCCTTTTTTCAAAACAAAAAAAGCGGACGAGGCACAAGAGGCGGCGCCGGTGAGAGAGCCAGCAGCCCGTCGCGACGCGCCCGCCCCTGTCTCGCCCCTCGCCCCACTTCCTTCCGTTCTGCCGCGGACGATGGAGGCCCCACCTCCGGCCCTCTCCTCGGCCGTACTCTCCGACCTCGTGTCCACGCTTGGCGCGGACGTGACAACGGCCACGACGCCGCGAGCCAAGCCGTCCTCTGCGTGGCGGCCCACCGTCGCCGTGCAGGAGCCCACGCGACCCTCCCCCGCCCCCACGCCAGAGGGGGGCAAGAGCGACGGCGGCACCCTCCGCTTCACAGACCCAAACCACCTTGGGATACAAGTCGACAAGCACCTCAAATACAGCGACGGCAACGACTCCATCGAAGATGCCTTTCGGTTCCTGCAGCACCACTTCGCCGCGGCGGGCGCCTCCCACGGGCATGAGCACACCCAGCGCAGCGCCCGCCGGCCTTCGCTGGTGGAGGAGGAGAGGTGGCGGTTGCACCGCGCGGACCCGGCGGAGCGCAAGGGCAGCAGCAGCGACGTCGTGCAGAGCCCTCCGCGCCCTGCGCCGCACCCCTTCCCGAGCCGCTCTGCGGCGCAGCAGGAAATGGAGGAGACGGAGTACCTGCTCGCCGTGCTGCGGCAGCGGCGGGCTTCTGACGAGGCGCAGCTGCGAGAGTCGCGCGAGGCGGCGACGGCGGCCCTGCGCCGCCGCCCGGCCCCGAGCCCGCCGCGCACCTTCGCCACCACTACTACCGCCCTCCCCACCGACGCGCGCCCCGCGGACTACGCGCTGGCGACAGTGGCGGTGGGTGGCCGTGGCCACCACCGGTGCGTGAGCCCCCTTACGGCGCACGACGACCTTGCCCTTGCTGCCGATGGCAGTCGGCCGCACAGCAGCGCAGCCGCTGCGGCGGTCGCGGTCACGGGGGACGCCGAGCGCACGATGCGCCGACGCATCGCGCAGCAGCACGAGCACCAGGCGCGGCTCCGCGCCGAAGCGAGCCGCTCGCGCGCCGCGGCGGGGGAGGAGATGGAGCTCCTGTATCGCGAGGCGCAGGCGGCGCGAGACCGACAGGACCGCCTGCGCGAGAGCGGCCTCCTCGCGCGGGGGGAGGCGCTGCAGCGCGACGTCGCCGCGGAGTGCGCGGTGCGGGCGCCCTCGCCGGCGGAGCTCACGTCTATCCGCGAGCACGCCTACGAGCTGGCGCGACTGCGCGCCTTGTACGAGGGGCGCACAGAGCGCAGCAGCCACCTGCCGGACGCGACTGTGCTGGATAGCGCACCAGAGCCGGCCGAGACGGCGCCGTCGACCGCGAGCCTGGACATTGCGGAGCCGCGTCCTGTCATTGTGCAGCGCCGCACGCCCGTCGTGCCGGCGGCCGAAGGCAGGGCGTCGCACACGCCGGAGCGGGCGCGGCCGCTGAGGCAGAAGGGGCGACGGCCCCAGACGTCCTCGTCTGATGAGGAAAGCGAGAGCGAGAGCGAGAGCTTGTCGGACTCCACCAATGAGAAGGGTCCGCGCCCCGATGAACACACCCACCTACCGCCGCAGTCGTCGTCGGCGACGCGGGGCGCGGCCTCCGCTCCTGCCGCTGTACCCGCAGCGTCGGTGGCGGCAGCGGCGGCGCTGCCGGAGCCGCCGAGCCCGTCCCCGCGGGCCTCGCCTTCTGTTGTGCCCGTGCTGCCGATGGGCGGCGGCGCGCGCGGCGGCACGCCCGACTCGATCGCGTCGTCTGCGCGGTCGGTGCGTTTGCACGTGTCACCGACACGGCACGGCCGGTTTGCGGTGGACGGCGGCCACGCCCGCAGCTGCGACTACGATGACGAGGGCAACAACGATGAAAACTCAGAGACGGTCTGGGTGGACGGCGACGACGTCCTTCATGACGGCGGCTCCTTCGCGGCGGGGTCGGGGTCGGCCCGCGCTACAAAGAATAGCGTTACCAAGAAATTGTACGGCGGTCGTGGTGCGGCGGCAGCGTCATGCCCGCGGGGCACCACGGGTCGGCCGTTCGCGCCCGCGCGGTCGCGGCTCGACCCGGAGAAGGCGGCCAATCATGCAATGCTGCAGGCCGCGATGGCGGAGGTCACCATGCTGCAGGCCGTGAACAAGCTCCGGCAAAAGGGCGTCGCAGTGGATGTCAAGCTCGCCGGGCGCCGCATCCCCGCCCGCGTGACGCTGTCCGCCGACGAGACGGAGCTGCTCTTCGAGGTGGACCGTCTCGTGCCCAAGGCTGCGCCGCCTGCAGCCGCCGCGCCCCCTCGAAAAACAATGCCGCCGCCGCCGCCGCCGCGACAGCAGCAGCAGCAGCAGCAATGGCAGACGCCCACGATGATGATGGCGGGCGGACGGCCAGGGCCTTATTCGAGCCCTCAGCGCATGGCGCGACCTCCGCCGGACGTCGTCCGCGCCAACGCGCTGCCGCCCGGCGTGCGGCCCATCCCCCTGCCGGCGAGCATGACGCCCCTGCTGCATCACAACATCCCTATCGTCAACAGCAGCAACAACCAGGTTTCGTGGTTGAGCGCGCACGACCCGTTCTTGCGCCGCCCACTGCCGCCACCGCCGCCGCCACCGCCGTACGGCCCGAGCGTCTCGCGTACATACGGCCCCGCTGCCACGCCCGCGCCGTCCGTCGCCGCCCCCGCGCGGCGCAGCTCTCCCAGCACCGGCGGGCCGTCCGCGGCGGCGAAGGTGGCGACGGTCCAGGTGCGCGAGAGCCACCACTTTCCGGTTCGCAACGCACGCGCGTACATGCCCTTCGCCGTGATGGGAAACGAGCGGGAGCTGGGCGACGGCGGGCCGCACACGTGGGAGGATGTCGGCGGGGTGCTCTGCGGCCCCGCCGCCTGCGAGCTACTGCGCTGCTACCGCTGCACCCTCTTCGCTGAGGTGCGCGCGCCGTCGTACAGCGACTACCGCGTGTTTGTGCTCGTGCCGGAGACGCAGCGCAGCGAGAAGCCGCGGGAGGCGGTGCTTCTCGTGCTCGACTTCCGCTCACGCGTGGACTTGATCACCTTCTTGCTGGCCTTCCAGCAGGTGAAGGGCGGCCGGCCGCTCACGTACGGCCGCGTGCTGTGGCTGCTCGCCACGCAGCGGCTGCAGCGCGCTCGCTCCTTTCTCGGCCTCAACCCCTTTGACATGGAGGGCATCCTGCGCGGCGCCCCAGTTCCGCTGGGCGGCCGCAGCCCCGCCGCCTCGCGGCCGGCGAGCGCGGCCCCTAGCCGTGAGGCCTCCGCCGTCCTCGGCTACCGGTCCGGCAGCCCACTGAGCAAGGCGAGGAGCAAACTCAAGGACCTCTTCTCCCTCCGCCGCCACGGCGAGGCGGGCTCTCCGAGCCCGCGTGAGCGCGCGGCGGTGACGCGGAATGCGAAAAGGGAGGCACCGCCTCCGCCGCCTGGATTATATGCCGAACGAAGAGGAGGAGGAAGAGGAAGAGAATGTGCATGTGCAGCACGCGTATGAAGAGAAGCCGCATAAGTCGACCAGTGGCAGGTTCAGTATTCTGCGCCGCTTCTCACGCAGTATCAGCGGCAGCCGCGGCCGCAAGGAGCAGGGCTCGCGATTGGAGGAGGTCAACGCGAACACGAGCAGCCACTCGAAAAGAAAGACAGACGGCCGATTTGTTCTCCCAGATTAGAGCACAAACGCAGTCCCCCCTTCCCCATTCTCCTACCTCGGACACATACATGTGCATAAATGTGAATGCATTCAAATGTGCACTCTTTACTATATATATATATACTACATTTTTTTTATTCAAATTTCTTTCGCTTGTACTTTTGCTACTTTTTTTTTCTGCCTGAATAGCGACTTCAGACGACGCACAAAAACCTGAAATAAGAAACTCATATTATTCATTTATTGTGTATAGAACATGTTGTCTCCACCTCTTTAAGCATAGAAGTATAATGCTTTTTTTTGTTGTTGTTGTTTTCAATTCTCTACTATTTTTTCTTTTCTCTCTCTTATTTTATTTCCACAAAAATTTTCCTCATTACATTTATAGATTGCAGAAGAAAAGAGTACTTTGAACAAAAAAAAAAAAAGTTGCTCTCTTCTTTCTTTTTTTTTTTTTTTTTCCTAGGCGTACATATATAAATTTATATTAAACGCAACATATTAATAGAGGGACGCACAAAACTATCTATCTTGCCTTCTTGGTTCTTGTTTGTTTGGTTCGGTGCTTCCTCACCTTCACCCCTCTTTTTATTTCACCTTGTTTTTGCTATCACTGTCACTGTTGTTGTACTGTTTCTGTTAATTTGCTAGCACCATTCCAATGCTGGGAACACGAAGGGACATCCCCTTTTCTAGCTTTGCCAACGAATTAGGCCCTGATGGGCACCCCACGAAGGAGATGCTGGACGCCCTCACGCGGGCGGCGACGACGGCGCTGACGAGTCAGGACGCGAACGCGCGTCGCGAGGCGTCGGACCAGCTTCTGTTTCTGAGCGCCTTCGAGTACTGGGAGCTCACGAAGCAGATCTTTCCGCTGTGTGAGGACAACTACCTCCGCTTCATGGTCTGCAAGGCGATGAACTTTGTCGTGCGTAACGAGCTGGGCCCGGACGACCGGCGCCTCATGCAGTTCTACGTGCTCGAGTACATACAGATACGGCGCCACAGCGGGGAGGTGCTCCCCAGTTTTCTTAGAAACTCGCTCTTTTCCGTGTTTGCCTCTGCCATTTTCGGTAGCTGGCGCATGATGGCCGTCACCTCAGAGTACCCGGACACTGGCGCCAGCGGCAGCGGCAGCGGAGGCGGCGGCGGCGGCGGCGGCGATGACGAAGACTGCGTGTACCAGCCGCACAAAGTGGTGGAGATCCTCGCCGAGTACCTGGAGCCGAGCGAGGTGGTGGAGTGCCTGCTGGAGGTCATCTCCTACTTTAGCAAGCAGCTGCAGTCGACGCTGCTCGACAACGTGAAGAAGCGCTACGGGTCGAGTGTGCTGCCGTGCTTCTTCAACGCGCTGGTGCAGCTGCTGCCGCAGCAGCCGGCGGCCGCCCTCGAGGCGTGCTGCACGACGCTCGAGAGCGTGCCGGACGGCTTCGCCGGCCTCATCGACCTCCGCCGGACGACCGAGAAGAGCGTCAACCTCATTGCGTGGGAACGGTGGCGCGAGGCGCTGCAGCGCGCGATGGACTACTGCGCCGACACGGTGCTGCGCCAGCCGCGCGGCCCCACCAGCGAGGCGTGCGGCCGCTTCATGCGCCTTTGCTCGTTGGTGTCCTGCCCGGAGGAGTCGTTTCTCACGTCGCGCGATGGCTTCTCGGTGACGCTCATTAATTTTTCGGAGAAGCTGTTTCTGCTCTGCGCGCAGGACACGAGCCTGAGCGAGATGCTGGAGCTCGCGTGTGCGATCTTGGTCAACGTCTTTGAGCGCGCGCGGGACGTGACGGTGCAGTACTTCTGTGAAAAGCCAGACGCGCTGCCCGCCTGGATCGACGCGGCGACCTTCTTCCTCTGCCGCTACGACGACGAGGAGGAGGAGCTGCGGCGGCTGCTCATGTCTCTGTTTTACTACCTGGCCGAGAATCTGCTGCCCAAGCGGCGCGAGGCGGACATGATGAATGTTGCCATGCGCGGCCGCCCAAGGGGCTCGCTGAACTACGCCGTCGACGACGAAGCCAACTTTCTGGTCGACCCTTTCGGGGACAGCCGCCGCACGCCCTACGTCACCGTCGGCCCGCTCGACGACCACTTCACCGAGGTGCTGCACAACGGCGTGCTGCGCGTTTTCCAGACGTACTTCAACACCATCATGGCGAACGCCCACCTCCGCAAGGACTCGCAGGAGCTGCGCTCCACGACGGCGCTGAAGATGAACAATGAGAAGATGCTCTTCCCCTTGGCGGAGCTCCTCTTTTGCGAGCGGATCGATCTGCTGACAGTGCTGACGGACCGACTGCGCGAGACGAAGGAGCAGTACGCCGCCTGCGTGCGTCTGCGGCAGCAGCTGCTGTCGGGTGGCGACTGCAGCGGGCTCGAGGCGCTGACGGCCTCTGTCGCCGAGGGGCTTGGCGGCGACGAGCTGTCGCGGTCGCAGAGCCGCGAAAGTACTGTTTTCATTCTCACCCACATGTGTCTCTCTCGTCTCTCCGTCATTATCTCCATCGTGGCAATCGCGCTGATCAACTCCGAGGTGCGCGACCCCGACGTGCTGACGACGATCGCGGAGTTCGGCGAGCAGCTGCTGACCGCCGACGACGACGTCACGATTGATCTTCTGCAGTGTCTCTCGCTGCTGGACGACGACGACACAATCGCGAACAGCGGGGGCGCGGGCCGCGGCGGTGCCAGCTATAATAATAATAATAATAGTAATATTAGTAGCGGTGGTGGCGAGGGCACGCGCCTCCACCTTGGCATTCTGCGCGCCTTCTTCTTCTTCTGCTCCTGCACGTACGAGTCGGAGTTTTCGCGCCTGCCCGCCTTTTACGAGGTCACCCTGAACCTCATGCGCTTCGTTTATTTGCACCACAGCGACGTGCCGTGCCTCATGATGGACGCCAACATTTTGCTCCACCGCATGATCACCAAGGGCATCAGCGCGAGCAACTTTCTCTCGTCGCCGAAGCTGTCGGACATCGTCGAGGCGGTGCGCGACGACCGGCTCAGTGGGCTGCGGCCGCCGCGGGGGCGGGCGCTGACGGAGGAGGAGAAGCGCGCGAGGCGTTTCTTCTACACCACCTTCACCGAGGTGGCCGAGACGCGCTACTACTTGGGATTTGACACCGACAACGTCCCCCTCGTGACGCTGGTGCGTCGCCTGCTCTCCGACGAGGAGCTCAACTGCGAGGCGAACATCGCGCTCCAGGACCTGGCCGCGGTCACGAACGGGTGCCACCAGGTGGACTTCTTCCTGACCATCGTCGATGGCGTGCTGGACAAGAAGGACACGCTCGCGGCGCTGCTGCGCCAGTCCGCCGACTGCGCACACACCCTCGTGTATCTCTTCGCCAAGCTCTGCACCCACGCACGCGTCTTCTTCGCCGACTGCCGCGGGCACAGCCAGACGGTCTTCGAGCTCGCGAGCATGGTGCTCAACTCGATGTGCTCCCTCTATGGCATGCTCTCCTACGGCAGCGGCGACGGCGACGGGCAGCGCATGTTCCGCTACCCGCCCGACGTCGTCGAGCCGAACGTCGTGTACGACGTGTCCGACATACTCTACAGCCTCTGCAGCTCCCCGTGGTGCAACATTGGCGTCATGATCTACTACGAGCGTGTGACGGTCGACGTCTTCTTCTGCGGCTCGGTCGAGATTTTGATGAGCGTGTCTGCGCCGCTGCTCATGTCGACGCAGAAGGGCTACGACCGCGTTTTCCGCGCGATGCTGGCGGCGTTCACGATGGACGGCCAGACGTCGGAGCTGCTCCACTTTTTGCTGATGCGGCAGGGCATCTGGGGCAACCTCCTGCGCTACCTCACGCAGTGTCTCTCGCAGAACTTCGTGCCGAGCATCCTCCAGCTCATGCACATCATCGTGCGCAGCAACTACCAGCGGCTCGGCAGACCAGTGCACTACGCCATGATCGACGCGAAGACGCTGTCGTACGCCTTCGAGGAGGTCGCCGTGCAGGTGACCACGGTGCCCCACGCAAATGTGGTGCAGCTGAGCGATGCCTTCGGCGTCATGCAGCTCAGCTATCGCATGGCGCCTGTCGAGTGCAGGGCGCGGATGGAGGCGCTGCTGGAGGTGTGCAGCGCGTACCACCGCGTGCGGCTGCGCGCGATACTCAACGTGATGACGGACAACCGCCAGGACGCCCTCGCGCGCTACATGCAGGTCTTCGGTCAGTCCTCCTCGCTGGGCGCCCTCACAGCGTGGTGAATGAAGAGCAAAAGGGGAAGAAGAGAGGGAGAGAGAAAGACAAGGAAGGGCAGGCTGATTGTGGGTGTAGGCAAACATTCCTCTGCTCGTCGGTCTTGCCAAGGATGACTAACGATTGCTATTTCAAAGTTTTTTTGTTCTCTCTTCTTCTGCAACTTTTGCGTGGCTTTATTATTCTTATTTTTATTTGCTCGTACTTGAAACGAAATATATACATATATATGTGCAAAGCCACCCTTACAGTTTTTGTTTCACTTATATACTCCCACCACCCTCCTCCTCAGACAGAAAAATAGATACTAAAGAAGTGTGTGTGTGTGTGTGTGTGTGTTATGTTAGAGTTTGCTGAAAGCTA
>AUXK01000050.1:0-17924 GCA_000482165.1 Strigomonas oncopelti | reverse complement strand
AGCGATATTACTTTTTTTTTTTGCCTTCCTCGTACCATGCCCTTTGTTTTCAAAGATAAACAAAGCAACAAGCAAGAAAGGAGAGCGAAAAAAAAAAAATGAGAGAATGAAGTAAAATTAGAATATAAAAACACAAAAAAAGACATGAGTCATGTGAAGTCTAGTATAAAACGAAGCAAAACAAACGAAAAAGTCAACATATTTGCATCTGTCATGTTCTTTATTTTCTTTTCCTTTTTTTCTTGTATTATTATTATTATAATTATTATTATTTTTTACTTTCTCTGCTGCTGCTGCTGCTGTCGCTGCTGCTCTTCTTCAAAATAGTCATCGTCCTCCTCCTCCTCCTCCTCGTACGTGTCGGCCGTCTTCACAATGAGCCGAATTTTCCCGTCCGCCACGAGCACCACGCCGGCGCCGTTCTGATGCCCCACGTAGGCACTTGTGCTAAAAATAGTGAACACCCGCGCGTTCTTGCTGAGCTTCAATCCGTCCGACTTCTCCTGATGCGCGCGAAAAATGTACTCGAAGTGAAAGTGGTCGAGGAAGTCGTCGACCGCCTTGCTGCCAAAAAGAATAACGCCGGTGCCGCGCGGGTTGCTGCCGAAGCCGTAGTCGTCGAGCTTCCCCTCGTTCTCGGCCGGGTCGGCCCAGCACGTGTCCATCCCTGTCTGCCGGTACTTTTGGTGCGTCGCCGTCTCGTTCTCCGGCACCTGAAAGAAGCTCTCCATTGGCGGAAAGTCCTCGCTCTGCAGCAGCTCGAGCCGGTCGTCGACGCCGCCGCGGTAGCGGGGGATGCCGCCGTGGGTGCAGTATATTTTGTGGTCGATGTCCGCGGTGAGGGGCAGGTAGGCGAAGGCCGCACTCGCCTGCCGCCACAACTCCTCGCCCAGCGCGGTGCCGAGCACGGCGTGGCACTGCGCGCGGAAGCTCGTGTTGCCGTAGCCGCCGATGTCGCCGCTGACCAGGGTGTCCTCGTGGTTGCCGCGAAGCAGCAGCACCTTGTGCGGCGCAATGACTTTCATCGCGAAGAGGTAGGCGATCACCTCGACGCTGAACTCGCCGCGGTCAACGTAGTCGCCGAGGAAGACAAACCGATGCGGGGTGTAGCGCAGGTCCTGGAAGCTAATCAGATTGTCCATAAAGTAGAAGAGATCGCGGAAGTTGCCGTGGAGGTCGCCGAAGACGTAGCACGGGCTGGCGACGCTGGTATGCCGCGGCTCGCTCTGCAGCACGCGCTGCACCTCCTTGCAAAGACTGACCATCGTGCGGCCGAACCCTTCGACGTCGTCGGGCAGGTGCTGGCAGCCGTTGCGCACGGCGAAGGTCTTGACAATGTAGTGGTACACGGCGTTGCCGTAGGAGGAGACGGGGCTGAGGCATTCGCGGCTGTACTGGGTGTTGAAGAGGCGCAGCGTCTGCAGCGAGATGAGCGCGTCGGCGTCGAGCGACATGTCGCGCGGGAGGAAGAGCCCGCCGCTGAGGTTGAGCTGCGTGACGCCGGCGCGCTGGCTGAGGGCGGCGGCGATCTGCTTCGAAGGGTCCTCCGGCGAAGGCTCATCCTCCGTCGCGCCATTCCCCGTGTGCCCTCCGTCGCCGCCGCCGCCGAGCATCGTGCTGCCGCGCGTGGCGGTGGCGGCCGCGCCCCCTGCCCCGGCGGAGTGCGTGATGGCCGACATTTCCTCGTCGACCACGCCACTCGTGTTGCTATTCGGATTGCCGTTGTTGGCGGTGTAGTTGGCGTTTGTGTCCGCGGAGGCCTCGGCGCGGAAGCTGCTGAGAGAGTGGCGGGGGTAGCTCGTGCTGTTGCTCCCCGGCGAGTCCTCGAGGAAGCGCGAGGAGACGACGGGCGTGTCGGCGTCGCGCATGTCGTCCCGGCCGTAGGTCTTGTCGAGCACCGCCGACATGGGCACACTCAGCGCGCTTCCGTTTTCTATCACCATCACCGACATCGATATTTCGTAGCGCTTGCCGCCGCCGCCGCCGGCGTTGTTGCCGTAGGTGGACCCCGTGAGGTCGTCCCGTGGGCCGAGGCTGAGACGTGCGGCCGCGGGGGACATGCTGAGGGCATTCAAGGAGGACGCCGACGGGTCGGCGTGGCTGCTGCCATCGCCACCGCCGCCATTGCCGCCGCCGACGGAGGAGCTGTTGTGGATGGAGCTGCGGCTGACGCTGCCACGCGTGCCGCGGAGCTGACGGCTGAGGGCGCTATTTTCGCTTTGCAGGTCCAAAATTTTCATCATGAGGGCCTCCCGGCTGAGCTGCTCTAAAGACTGCACAGAGGATGACATGACAAGATGAAAAGATAGGTAATGGAGACGAACAAAACAAGACAGAAATATATATAAATGGATAAAAAAATAAATAAATAAATGTATGTGTAATCTAACTTGCAATGGGAGAGAGAAAGCGAAAGGGAAAAGCAACTTTAGACGTACGATATCAATACAAAAAAAAAAAAAAAAATAGACAAGAAAAAAGAACACCTACATAATAATAATGTGAAAAACAAAACAAAACAATAGCAAAGCTAATTTTCAGATAAACAAAAATTTGAATAAATATGGAAAAGCAGCACAATGCATGTGTACGAAAACAGCAATAATGTATATCAAAAGGGGAATCAAATAATACAAGAAAAAAAAAAAAAAAGACAAAACGTCTGCCCGCAATTATTCCCATTTTTTTTGAACGCATTTTTTACTTTTCAATTTGCAGAAATGCCGAAATGGTAGTCAAGATCATGTGCCGCAATGCCCTTTCTTTCTCCACTTCATTGACTGAACGCTCTCCTTGACTTTCCGCAAACGTGGTTTGAGCTTTTAGCAGTGACATCACAATTCTGTCTTTGTCATTGTCACTCCTGCTTCTATTGTTATTATTATAATACTGCTGGAGAAGTGTGGAGAGTACCTTTTGCATCTCTGCTTCGCTATCTGCAAAATGATTGAAAGAGAAGTTCTCGATAATGCGCAAACAAGCGTGGAAAGGTAAAAAGGGCTCTTTTTCTTTTCTTTCTTCTATTTTTACTTCTTCATTGTGGTCGCCATTTAATTCTACGCTTTGGCATTTACTGTTCGCCTGGCCGCCGTGGTCCACTTTTTTTTTCAAATTGTTTTCAATCATTTGAATGTTGTTTTTCACCATTATGTTTTTTACAAAGTCCCTTATGAATTGCACAACGGACTGTCCACTTTTGTTGGAATCGCTCATAGCATTATTATTATTATTATTATCATTATTATCAACATTAGTGCTACTCTTGTAATTGTCATTCTTGCTTTCAGATTCCATTTCAGTCTCTTCTTCCTCGACTAGCTTCATCACAGAAGACAACATTTCGCTAAGCAGCATGTTATTCTGTCTTTGATTTTGGGTATGATTGTTATTATTATTATTGCTGTTTTTGTCTGTCGGCGCCTCCACTTCCACCTTCATCCATTTCTCAAGCAGAAAAGTAAGCAAAGCAAAGAGTGTATGTGTTATTTGCTCTTTTATATACTCCTCCTGTTTGTAGGTGATGTCGCTGTTGGCGCTGTGGCCTATTTTCTCATGGATTTGGGTCACAACGCTGACGATAGTAAAAATTTGTTGCTCAATGCCTTTAAAAACAACAAGCCCGCTTTCATACGATGTATCGCTATTATTGCTGTTATCTCTATTGCTGCTTGGCACACAAAAATGGGTGAGAGCTTTCGTTTGAGAAGCCACTAAGGCTTGCACAAGTTTTGCATATCCGTTTTTGTTATTATTATTAACATTGCCATGATTATTAAAAAAAGCAGTCAAAGATACATTTTCGACCCATTGCAAGTAAAGGCGCAACAATGGTATGGTTATGGCATCGTCATCGTTGTTCTTCTTCTTCGTAATAAGAATAAGATCTTTTAACATGTCCATGTACAAAAGAATGCTTTTACAAAAGGACCCCTTCAAAAGAACACGATCTTTTTCTTCTGTCACAGAGGAAATGGCACTGCCACTGCGGGTATCATTCTTATTATTATCTCCTCCGCTTCTCTTGTCGTTGCCGTCGTCTTCGTAGCTGGACAAAACCATTTCTGTCACCTCGAGCGAGGTATGACGACTGTTGTTTCTCCCACCGCGTTGACTTTTGACCGTTTGACTCGCATCATCGAAGGAGAAAGAGGAAGAAAACGGAATTTGCAAGCACAGGAATGAGTTCACGAACCATGCGATCATTTTCTCTTCATCGTGATTATTATTGGCAAGAAAAGGAAAAAGAAACTGGCGTATGCACTCGTCAAGTGTAGTTTGGACTTTGTCTGGGAAATAAAAGCCGCTCCTGACTACTTCTGACTGCGCGGCGACGGCGAGAAACGAAAGCACAAAGCAGAAATCGGTTTCTTTTTGTTCTTTTTCGTTTTGCCGCGAGTCTGATGTCGGTGAAGGCAGCACCGACAGCGGTAATGCTTCTTTTCTGGCTGGTACGCAATCATCTTCTTTCTTTTTTCTGACATAATTGCTTCCTGTACCTATCTCTTTTAATCCTTTTTCTTCTTTTTCTTCCACCTCGTAGGTAAAAGAAGAAAGAAGAAAAGACGTAATCGAGGACGAGACGCCTTTACCGTCATTATTATTATTATTATTCTGGTGATGACTGCTTTGTTTTTGGTGGTGTAGTAGCTCTTTTGCACCCCCGCTTGTTCCAGCACCTTGTGTGGAGTCTGCATACAGATAATAAAAAGATTTCGTTATGATGTGAATGGCATCTGCGATGGCAGCCGCAGAGACCCCTTTTGCTCTTACCTTGTGCGTCCCATTATTTAAATTACCATGACTATCATTTGTTTCATTTTTATCAAAAAGTAACAAAGCCAGCTGCTTCCACCCTTCATGAATTCGCACGTTGCGACTTGCATTGCCGCGACCGTTTTGTGGAGCCTCCATGTTGTTTTGGATGACTTGTTGAATGGACTGCACCGCCGCGGTCGTCACACTTTCTGCCAACGTTTGAATGACCATTGCGTCTGCGTTCTTATTCTTATTGCTATTATTATTATCAGACGACAGAGACGCCAACAAGGAAGAGGATAACAAACAGGCGTTGCCGGCGCACCACAGCAACGTGCATTCCACATCGTTTACATTGCTTCGATTATTGTTATTATCAATAATATTGCTATCATCTTCGCCCTCATTGTTTCGACTGTTTAGCAGCGGAAGCAGCGACAAGCGGCTTGTGCCTTCTAACAAAATGACAAAGAGCTCTGCAAAATAACACAAATGATTATGGAAGAACTCAGCCCATTTTTTTGTTTCTTTTTCACCAATGACAGTCACATTTTCGTTGACAAAAATGTTTGGAGCGCCGCCGGTCACTTTTCCTTTTTTCATGTTTTTCCTTGTCATGTACGTATGATGCGGTGGAGGAGCTGCGTTTTTGTATCGCTGAAATAACTGATAGTTTTTTATGCGCTTCATGTTAAAATCTTCGTTCGCATGATTCGTTTGGCTATAAGCCTCGTGGTGGTTCAACAAAGTGGCGGATGACGGGGGTGATAACGAGAAATTGAAGAATATATTTGACGTGCTGCCCTCGCGCGAAAGCGACGAAAGAGAAGGCGAAGCAAAAAGAGACCCTAAATGGCTGCTATCGATATTGTTGGCGATATAGTTTTGTAGAACTGCGCGGCCGCCGCCTCGTCCGGCGTGTTAGACGTGGCGTTGCTGTTACTCGTGCCCTCGTCGACACTTCTGCTTCGCTCGCTATCTGTTTCACTTTTGTTCACAATCTCGCTCTCACTGTCCGTCCTGCTCTTTTCACTTTTTTTCTTCTTTTGAGACGTATAATACACTAACTCTTTGGGCAAAGGCGACCCATCCCCTTCCTCCTCCCCCGCCTCCGCCTCGTCCGCCCGCCGCGTGCTGCCTCTACCCGTGCGAGCTTCACTGTCGCCGTGGCCCGCTGGCTTCAACATTCCTTTTATGTTTACTGTGCTCTCGGGATCATGGTGCTTATTGCTGCCGCTGTTTGGAGCGTGTAGTATGACGCTCATGCAGAGATTCAACAAGGGTGCCAGCACGCCATACCACGTGCAGTCCCACAAGGCGGTATGCGTGTGGTGGCCCTTCTCCCTTGTGCAAGTGTCACCTTCTGTTTCTTTATCATTACTACTACGTTGATTATTGTACGTTTGCGCGACGTAGAAGAATGTTTTGAGGGCGCTTTTTCGCACCTCGTTGTTTGTGTTTAGCAGAATAATATTTTTAAATTGAAGTAGTAGCAGACAATAAATCCGATCTTTGTAATCCGCTTTGATGCTACTATCACTATTGTTATTATTATTATTATTGTTATTATTACTTCCTACCAAATCGGCGATTGACCATAATAATTGAATGGCATTTAAATTGAGCATGAGAAACTTATTGTTATTATTATTGTTAGAAGTTGCAGTAGTAGTATGACTGCTTGAATGCAAAGCAGTGTTATTATTATTATTATTGTTCGTAAGGCGACTCGCGAAGAGACTGACTGATATGATCATTTCGGAAACAAAGTAGAAATCTTCAAAGTAAAACACATTATTTTGAAAAAGTAACTCCAAAGCCCGAAAGGCGTTTTGGATGTTGTTTTCGATTTGGCTGACACTCACGTTTAAAGTCGAGACGTGAAAAGAAGCGCCTTTTGCGTTTGCGTGGCTGTCAAAATGACTATTAAAATACTCATTTTGAAAAAAGAGAATGTATTGCAACGTGTAGAAGGAATACTTCCACACGTACTTGTTGGCACGATCGTGATCGTCGTTTTGGCCTCTTTCATTTTCTTCACTTTTATTATTATTGTTATTATTATTGTTATGATTGTTAAAAACGTTTTGTAACTGAAACGGAAAAATAGATTCCATTACAAAATTATAGTACGCTTCAATTTTTTTGCTGCTACCGCTGCTTTCACTTTTGCCTTTGTCAAAGCGCCAAATGCACTTGCTGTTTTCGTCGAATAAACAAAAAGTGAAGTCGGATAAAAGAGAAAATGCCAACTTCTGAACATAATCTATTCTTTTACTTAATGCTAACCAGTTATTATTATTATTATTGTAATTTTATTGCTGTTGGTATGGGAATTAAAAAGTAAGCTCAGATCTTTTTTAATTTCATCTTCGTCATTGCCAATGAGAACTGTGCTTCCGCTGTCGGGGAAGATGTTGTTTAACACAACATGCTTAAAGGTGGGCGATATCGTATTATAGCACCATTTATATAAGCTTCCATAGTATTGTTATTATTGTAATTATTGCCCACGCTGTGAACATTTGTTTTCAGAAAAACGCCATAGCAAAGGAGCAGCATGTTCTGCACAGCTTTCTGGTACATCACATTGTTATAAAAATTAAAAAGAGACGCTGTGTTGCTGCCGCTGCCATAAGTTCTGCGCTGCCGTTGCTCGAGGTCACTTTGAGCTTGCAAACGCTCTGAGACACAGGTGAATGTGGAGAACAAGGATTTGACTTTGTTTGTGCTGTTCTTGTCGTTAAGAAGTGCATTGACGTTTTTACTGTTATTGAAGAGGCGAATAAACTGTGCATTCTTCTCCTCGGTGACGCGGCGATCGTCATCGCTGCCGTTAAAGTTGCCAAAAAAATAAGCAGCTTTGCTTTGAAAGCTTGTCGTGTTATCGGTTGCGTCGTTATGCGTGTCCTCCTCGCCGTCAATTGTTTTTTTTTCATCATCCGACGATGACGATGACGAAGGCGATAAAACTGCATCGGCCGCCGCGGAAAAGAGAGAACGAGAACAAAAAGTCAAAATAGAATCGCTTGAGGTACGTAAACAGTGTATGCACTCGTAGCAGGCGAGATGGAGGCAAGTACAAGATGGTGCTGTTTTCTCTTTCATTATTATTATTATTTTTATTATCTTTTTTTTTTCCCTTGACTGTTTAGAAAGCTAAATAGGCTACTGTCGTCACCATTGACCTGAAACGGAGCCGAGTGTAGAGCTAACAAAACTAACATTTCGTTCATCGTTTTTACTTGGTAGTAAAAGGCAAATTTTTCGTAATAATACGCATTGCAGCTCACTTTTTCTTCGTTGCTATTATTATTATTATTATTATTAGTTTCCAAATTTAGAAAGTGCGAATACAGAAAGTGAATGAAAGAGTGAAATAATTTTCTGCTCGAAATGGAAATACTCAGCGACAGGACGCAACTGAACAGTTCCTTTTTATGTGCATGAAGTTCTACTTTGAAGATTTCGTGTTCCTCTTCCTCCAGCGCGCACACCACCTCTCTTTCTTTATCCAAATTATTATTATTATTATTATTGTTGTTGTTGCTATTAAGCGTGAAGTTTATTTGCTCGGAGGGGACCGCGGCGAATACGGCGGACGAGGAAGACGGATGCAGCAGTAGTAGTGGCAACAAAACAAAAGTACGAAACACCTTGAGGCGGACAAACACAGTGTTGAAACACGAGAAAGATTTTGCGATAGAGGATATAATACTGACATTGACTCTATTGGTATAGTGTTTGCCTCCGCCACTGCTTTGCTCTTGAATCATACTATTGTAGAATTCCAGAAACTGGGACGTGAAAATGATTTGCCTTATAATATTGTATTTTTAGTCGTAGCTGACTCTCCAGAAAGTACAGTTTTTCTTTGCGCAGTGTGTATTCGGTCGTCGCCAGGTACTGCAGAGCGAAGATGTTATTGTTGTTATTATTATTATTATCACTGGAAGAGTTGTATAAATAAATCGCATTTGAAATTAAACTTTCCACAATCTTATTCTCAGACAACAAGGCCGTATTCAATAGGATAAAATACCGACATGTAATACTCTGTAAACCGGTGTTTGCTTTTTTTTTCTTTTCGCTCTCCGCATCTTCTCCTTCGACTCCTTCTTTTTTTTCAGTGGTAAGAGAACGATTTGTGTTTGTGTCGCTGTTCTGCAAGTGAATAGAAACAAAAATAAGGTTTTTAATACCCTTTAACAAAGATTCGCAGAGCACACTATTTGCTTTTGTGCTTTCAAAACAAGAGCCACCACCACAACGTTTATCTTCTTCACCGCTTTCGTCGTTGCTTTTATTCCTCTCTTTTTGCCGTTCAATCGAAAAGACAGAATTGTAGATCTTTTCTTTTTGTAGGAAAAGTAAGCAATTCGCAAAGAGCGAAAAAAGACTTCTGCTTTCGAAATGGAGGCCACCGCCGCCGTCGTCGTCATTTTTTTTCGGATTGTTAACATTATTATTATTGCTATCATTATTTGTTAAAGTCGGGTAGTGAAGTGATAACATTACTTCGATGATGCCCTTGTCATTATTGCTATTCGTCTCGTTCGTTTCTGCCAAGGTGGAGAACAAAAATTCCGTGCACAAGGTCACGAAATGAATAATTTCTAAAATGACTGCTTCGTTTTCTTTGTTATCCTTTGCATCATGAGAGAGCAGCGAGTCAATTAAAGCACAACTGCCATTGACAAGTTCTATAAAAAGAGCGTTATTACTTTTATAATCATTATTATTATTATTATTATTAGTATTACTAAAGAGAAGATTATAAAAAAAATCTTTTCCATTCTCGCTGTGTCGTGAAAAAGACAGCATCTCTTTCCACGTGGAGAAAATGTGCATGACCATTGCGTTTATGTTAGAATTATTATTGTTATTGCAAACATCGTACCCCGCTACAATTCTCAAATGCTCTTTGAGCAGTAAATTCAAATTGACATTTGTGCTATTAGAGCTGACATCCCTATTTAGATAATTATTATTATTGCTATTATTATTGTTATTAATGTTATTGTTTTTCAAATTATTTGCTTCGCTGTCTCTTAACATAAGTAACAAAATGGTTAGCTTCTGCACTTTGTAAAACAAGATGTTATTATAAGCATTCTTCTTGTTTTCTTCATTGTTTGCTTGTTGTTCAGTTTCACATCTACGCACAGATGCCGCCGCCGCCGCTTCGCTCACGTCAATGGCACTTGTCTGCGTGTCTTTTGAAAAGTGGAATGCTAATTTAAAAAGTATCTCTTTCACAGATTGGGAGAAAACGCCATTATCACTTATATTATTGTTATTATTATTGTTCTTATTGCTGTTATTATTATTATTGTTGTTGAGATCGGCAAAATAATCAATCAACACATTTGATAAAAACAAACGTAGCTGAAACGGAACGTAATATTGGACACACGATTTGCCATTGCTCCCCCCTCCGTCACCAGCACACTTTTTCTTTTGACACATAAACGTGTACAAGTGAAGAAAAGAGTTATGATGATTATTATTTCCACTAGTTGTGCTGTTCCGATAAGTACCGTTAACGATGGACGTTACGGATTGTAAATAGTCTAAAATAAGTAATGGAGTCTGAAATAATGTTTTGCTGTTTTGCGTATTATTAGTATTATTGCTATTATTAGTCCCCTTATTATTATCATTTGGGAGTAAAAGAGACGATAAAAAGTGTTTATTTTGCTGAGAAATAATGGTGGAGCACGTTTCGGTAATCACTTGGTTGGTGGAGGTGCTTTTTTGCGTCGTGCTGTACGCGTATACAGTATAACAGCAAAGCACCAAACTCAACAGTTCTTTTTGAATCTCAAAATTACTATTAATACTGTTACCAGAATTGTCATCACTACTATTATTATTATTATTGTTATTACTACTATTGTTATTGGATATGTAAATAATGCTATTTATAATCTGCAGTAAACGGAGCATCATTTCGTTATTATCACGCGCCGGCTTCGTGCTTTTATCGCTGCCACTCCCACTATTACATTCTATAATTTTGCTGGTTGTCGAACTGTCATCATTAGTATTATTTTTATAAGTATTAGTGCCAGGGACAAGCAAAACGAGAGAGACTTTAT
Source organism: Strigomonas oncopelti (assembly GCA_000482165.1). Taxonomy (NCBI): domain Eukaryota; phylum Euglenozoa; class Kinetoplastea; order Trypanosomatida; family Trypanosomatidae; genus Strigomonas; species Strigomonas oncopelti. The sequence goes on along the minus strand of AUXK01000050.1, from coordinate 7,068 downwards.
TTTTGCCATTTCCGTTTTCTGTTTTTGTTGTTTCTTCTGATGGAGAGAGGGGTGGCACCCATTTTTGTGCGGAAGTTAAAATTTTGCTATTCATACTTTCCGTATCGAGATCACCCTTCTCCGCGTGGCCACACGTGTCATAGGGCAAACACACAAATTTAAAGAATAGTTGCTTGATTTCAGAAATGAGCGAGAAGGAACGTGGGCGACTCGTATGATGCGTGATGGGAAGCAATTGCAAACTAATTAATTTGCTGATGTTGTCCAAACAATGAAATACTTTTTGCTCTGTTTGAACATACGCCGTATTATTAGTACTATTGTTATTATTATTATTATTATTATTGTTGTTATTATTTGTGTTAGTAGTTGGCGGAGTAAATGATAATAAAAGCTCATAATTGTAAGACGCCCCTAAAAGGAAACAGTAACAAACATCTTCTGCTTTGTAATGATCACCTCTCGTCTTCACAATGTGCTCGCGCAGCTCCACCACCATTTCGTTTATTCTACACTCGCGGGCGCTATTCTTCTGGTAACTACTGACCCCGCCGTTTGTGTTGTTTTGAATGCATTGCAGCATGATGTCATCTAATGAGGATTTAAATAATTGTACGATGGTATTGTTGTTTTTATTACTATTCGTGGTAATATTATTATTTTCAGAAGTGCCGGCCGCGCTCGAAGGCTTGGCGCCGAAATACCAGAAAGACATATTATTATATATAGGTGAATTTATGAATATAAATATAAATATGTATGTAAAGGTGCAATGTAGTTGATAGAGAGGTTAAAAAAAGAAAAAAATTAATGTTGAAAAAATATATACGATATGAATGTAAAGACTGTAGCTGCGTTTGTCATTAATAAATTTTGTATACAGATAGAGGAGATACATGGAAAATAATACGAGTGCATTGGAAAAAAAAAAACACAATTACCATTCATTTTATATATTATATATGCAAACATAAAGAAAGTCATTTTTTTGTTTAGATCACATTTTCTCTTTTTGTTGTTCAAGTATATATATATATATATATATATGTGCTGAAAAACAAGAGCACAGACATAAAAGAAAAAATAATTGCATCGTAAATACACTCGTGCTCATATATATAAAGGTGCGCGGCACTACTCATGTGGGGGACTGGTGGTGTTGTGCGCGCGTGCGAAGAGAGAGCGAGCGGCGGCACCTTTTCGTGAGGTGGCCGCCGCCCTCGTCAGCCCTCGCGTGACAGGCGACGACACATAAACTCCGCGTGGCAGAGGTGACTCCTGCTCTTCTCTCTTCTCTCCTTCTCCTCCTCTCTCAGCTTCTGCTGTCTCTGCCGTGTCGTGATACAGACTCGGCGCATCGTGGCGATCGTCGTTCACATTGGAACACGGAGTGGCCTCGCGCGCGGTGTTTGCTTCCTGCTCCGGTGGCAGCCCCGACGTGTTCGCCGTCGAGGAGGGCGAGAACAAGAGCAGCGAGGACGGATCGAATCGTCTGAGTTTTCCTCTCAGACACTCATTCTCGTACTCTTTCTGAGTACACCGACTGTGAAGCAGACCATTCTTTCGTTCTAAAGTGATGTACTCTAAGTTGAGTTGCGTCCACTGCGCGCGGAGGGCCTGCCGCTCGTTCTGTGTTGTGCGAAGCAGCTTTTTTAGGTGCTGGTTTTCGGTGTGCACCACCGCTGCGGCTGCGGTTGCGGCTGCGGCCTCCTCTCCTTCTCCGCCCCCTCCTTCTTTGGAAGAGAACGATAAAGTATTTCTGACTTCCATTTTGTCTTTTCCAGTTTCCTTTGTGCCGCTGTCTTGCCCGCCGTGTCGTGGCAGCTCGGCGGCGAGTTGGGAGAGAACAGAGTTGCGCTGTTGCGCGTCGGCCAGCTGCGCGTGGGTTTCTTCCCGAAAGGCATGAAAGGCAAAGGGAAACGCGTGCTGGAAAGGCTGGAAGGCCTCCGACAGCGCATGAACGCACTCCATGACTGTGCTCGTATGGCCATCATTTGTGGCAGCGGCCGTGGCCGTGGCAGTGGTGACATTCTGATTTATATTGAGCAGCTGCTCATACTTTGTTTGCTCTTTCACAATGACTTTGCACAGATTTGACAGCGCCTCCGTGTATTGCTGTTCCCTCTTCTCGCGTTGTATTTGCTGTTTGAGCGCTTGCTTTTCGATCTGGTGCGTGGCTTCCTCCTTCAGCTGCGCTTCGCGCGCCTCCATCTCCTGACTCGCTTTTTGATAAACGTTTGAAAGCAGGGGCACGCTTTCCGCGTCCTCGTCCCCGACCACATACTGCAGTAGCAGCGCCTCCTTCTCGCAGCGGCACTCCACAAAATACAGCTCCAGTCGTGTCGCCGCCACCGAAAGCTCAGCCTCCACCTGCGCCGTCCGCGCGGCGGCGGCGGCCGCCAGGGCCTCCTGCAGCTGGGCGTGCAGGTCGTCGTGCTGGGCGCACAGCTGTTGCTGCCACTCCGCCTTGAGCTGCTCCAGCGTGCGCTGCTGCTGCTGCCGCGCGGCGGCGAGGGCGCGTTGGTGCTCCGCTTCCATCTGTTGTACAAGCTGCGCGGCCGCCACCGCCTCCGCCTCCTTTTCTTCAACCCCACTTCGCTGTGCTTCTTCGATTTGCTCTTGGAGCTGAAGCTGGCGTTGCTGCAGCTGGAGCTGCTGCTGCTGCTGTTTGTCGAGAAGGCGGAAGAAAAAAAGGCGGCCATCTTGCAAAGAGGCGAACAACTCACGCAGCTGATGGCGTGCGGCGGCAACACGAGCCGCGTCTTCACGCTGCTGCGGCGTGCTCCTGCGGCTGCTGCCAATGCTAACACTTAAATTGTTATTATGATTATTACCATTTTGCTGCTGCTGCAAGCTTGTATTAAGACTGGCGTTTTGACTTTTGTGACGCACGTTCATGTCAAAGAAAGTATGTGTTTGTGGCTGCTGCTGTTGTTGGCAGCTCTGCTGTGCGAGGTCGCTGCGGAGGGCATCGAGGCTTTCCAGATTTTCATCGACGTACAACAAAAGCGTGTTCAAGCACTTGTACGTTTGCTGCATTGTCCGCGCGACCGCCTCCGCCGTCTGCTGATGCCCGTTCGTATTTAAATTTGTGCTCCCGTCTAATCGTCTTTTTTTATTATTATTGCCATCGCCATCGTGTTGCCCTTGTCCTTGTCCTTGCTGTTGTACAGAAAAGAGCAGCTCGTGCTGCTGCTGTTCCAGGCGGCGCAGCAGCACCAACAAGTCCTCCACCGGCAGCAGCGCCTCGCGGCTCCGCTCCAGCTCCCGCTCGCGCGCGGTGTCCTCCAGTATGGCTAGCAGCTCCTGGCGGGCCGCCTCTTCGGACCCCAGATTATTCAACTCGCCATTACTAATACTTATATTATTATTATTATTGTTGATAGGATTGTTAATAGTTTGAATATGCGAGACGGAGGCAGAGGCGGGGGCGGACTGCGAACCGCCGACAAGGGCGCCGCTGTAGTAAACGTTTTTTTCACTCGCGCCTGTTTCCATTTCATAAAGACTATCCACGTCGTCTCCACCACCGCCACTCCCTGTCACTGTTCCAGTGGTTGCGGTAGTGGCGCGCGTTTGTGTGCCTGCGTTCACGTAGAGGCAGTGCGGTGGCCGCGGGCCCACCGCCGCCACCTCGCGCTCGAGGGCGGCCACCTCCTCCTGGCAGGCCGCCACAATCCCGCGCAGTGTGGCCTCCTCCTGCCCCTGTCGCGCGAGGGCGAGCTCGAGCCGGTGTACTTCGTCGGCGAGGGCGCCGCCGCAGTAGCCCTCCACGACCTCCATCAGCCGCGTCGGCACGTAGGCCCACGTCGTGGCGTCCTGCCGCAGCTGGTGCAGCAGGTGGTCCGCCGGCGCGACCTCGAGCAGCGCGGTCAGCAGCAGCGGCACAGACTGCAGCAGCGTGTGCTGATAGCGGTCGCGCCAAAAGCGAGCGGCGGCGCTTTCACTGTCATCGCCTCTCACGTCGGCGGCGGCGGCGGCGCCGTGGGGGTAGACGTACGGTGGCAGCACGGGCCGCGGGGTTGAGGTGGAGAGGTTGAGCGAGGGGGCGACCGTGGACGGAGGGCCTGCGGTGGCGGTGGCGCCGTATAACATGGCATCATTTGCATTTTGGTTATTCATGTTGCTATTGTATGACTGGAGGAGAGGCCCGCCGGGAGACGCCAGATGCTGCAAGATGCTCTGTATAAGGGCTTCATGTCGATGTGTTGTGCTGGCAGCGGTGCTGCCACTGCTGTCCATTTCTTATATATTGTGTGTGTGGTTTGTGCTTCTAAAAATAAAAAATAATAATTATGTGTGTATATATAGTTGAGAGAAAAAAATCGTCTATTCGTAATGATCTAGAAAAAAAAAAATCTAGTTGTTCTAACTGCCTTTGGAAATACAATTATGTAAAGAAGTTATACTGCGCTGGAATGAGGAAAAGCAACAAAAACAAAAACAACAAGAAGAGAGTGAGGAGAGAGGCAATTGAAGAGGTAAAATAATTACGTAAAGTAAAATATACATTTGTATTTACAAAGCATAAATGTACCAGTGACATTTATTAGTTGTCTGAGTTGCCTTGAAATACTTATGTATATGTGCTCAAGTGCTTTACATCATATTTAATCTATTCGTAATGAGCACATTTTTGCTTTTATAAAAAAATATAAAAAAAAATAAAAGAAGACAGACATGAAAAGCTCACAAGTGTCTTTTTTAGCGTATATATATACATTTCTTTTTCTTTTTTCTATTTCTTTGAGCATATTCATAAGTATATATTTTTGCATATCTACAGCGCACTTAGATGCTTCATGATGCGCTCGATCAACAGGGCACTCTCGGCGTGGTCTGGGTACACGTCGAGGGCGCGGGAGAGCAGCTCGTGGGCGGCCTCCAGCTCGCCCTGCTGGTAGGCGAGCACGGCGCTGTTGTAGAGCGCCTCGGGCAGCTCCGGCGCGGCCGCCTTCGCCATCTCCAACAGCTGCGTCCCCTCCTGGTGAAAGTCCTCTGCACTTTTGGCGTGCTTGGTGGCAGCGGCGGCGGCGGCCGAGGTGGAGGTCAGCTCACGCTGCTCCTGCTGCAGGGCGAGCACCGCGAGATTGTTCAGCGCCTCGCCGTGCGTGGGGTCGGCCGCGACCGCGAGCCGGAAAGCCGCGCTGTGCGAAGACCAAGTCACCGAGCCCGACGCCGACGTGCCCGATGTTGTAGTAGATATCAGCCTGCTCGCTCGCCTCCGTCGCCATCGTCAGCGCGCGCTCGAGGCAGCTGAGGGCAAAGTCGAACTGCGACGTGAAGAAGGCGCAGAGCCCCATATTGTTCCACACCTCGCAGCTCTGCATACCCATCTGTAACAAGCGGCGATAGAAGCGGAGGGCAAGCTCGGGTTGGTTCTTCTCGTAGAAAAAGAAAGCCGCCGTGCACGCGATGGCTTCGACGCAGCTGCTGTCGATGCGCAAGATGCTGGTGTAAAATTCGAAGGCGCGCTGCGGGTCATGCAGCTCGTCGTACAAGCGCGCGGAGCTGAGAAGGATCTGATGATCCACCGGGTTGGCCTCCAAGGCCTCCGCAAACAGCTCACACGCCGTCAGCGGCTGATCCATCCGCTTGTACACCTTCGCGAGCTCCATAATCGTGCTCGTGTTGTAGTGCCGGAAGCGGTGGTTGCTGCTGGCCTTGCTCGTGTCCATGCCCTCGCCTTCGAACAGCGCCGCCTTGTAGTACCGCTCGGCGTCTCGCAGGAGACCGAGCTGGTAGCTCGCCTTGGCCAGGCGCGCCTTCCACCACCAGTCGTCCGCGTTCGCGATGCCCACCTGGCGCTGCGTGCGGTCGGCCGAGAGCGGGACGGGCGGGCCGGCGCTCGGCGCCAGCGGCAGCGCCGGCCGCATCCCGCTGGCAACTGCCGCAGCGGGCGGAACAGCGTTGGTGTTATTATTATGTGCGCCGCCGTTCTTGCTTGTGCCCACCTTCAGAGCCGCGGTGCACAGCTCCAGCGCCAGCTTGGGCATGTGCTCGACAAAGAGGAGGTAGTCACAGAGCAGCTTCGCCACCATCGGGCGCTCCCGCGCGACCTTGTCCAGCTTCAGGTGCTGCACGTCGACGTGCGGGCCGCCCGGCACGGCCAGCAGCGACGCCGTGCCGAGGCGCACAAGACGGCCGGTGATGGGGCGCTGCTGGGCGGTGCCGCCGCGGCCGGCGACGGAGCCCGGGCGGTTGCCAAGCGTCCCCGGCCGCGCGAAGCCGTAGCGGCTGCTGACGGGGCGGCCGCCGGTGCCGAGCCCGGCGCGCGAGCCGCCGCCGCCGGCGGCGCCCCGGCTCGTCGCGCGGGCGGTGAGCCGACCAGCCGTCGTGCCGCGCGCCGCCATCGACGTGCTTGGCCGGTGCGCCGTGCTCACGACGGCCTCCTCGCCCTCCATCAGCACCTGGTCCATGCCGTCGTCATCGATCTCGGCGTCGTCGTACCAGCTCTGCAGCACCATCGCCTTGGTCTGTATGACCCACAGCTGCTCGTCCAGCGCGACGTCCTCTTTGCTTTTGCCGGCCGCGGGGTCGGACGGGGAGGCTGGGCCGGGGCTCTTCTTGGCGCCCGCCGCCGCAGCGGCGGCACTTTTGTTGTTGTTGTTGTGCGTGAGGTAGTAGGTCGAGACCGCCACGCTCTCGGCCAAGCGGCGGCGGCGCAGGAGGCTGAGGGCGTAGTAGGCGGGGTCCATGCCAGGGGGGAGGTCTGGCCGGGAGCCAGCAGGCGCAGGGGCTGCCATCTTTTTCTTTTACACAACAATTAGTTTCAGCGTGCTTTTTTTATTTCTATTTTATACAAATGTATATTAAAAGAGAGAAAAAAGGAAAGGTGTAATCAGTTTTTTTTGTTTATACATATATACAAGTGTATATGCCATTTATACAATATATGGGTGCATAGGTGTCGTGGCAGACTTGATACTACAAGTAGTAATACAATGCTATCAAGTATAAAAAATTGCGAGAAAAAAAAACACATATATATATATATGACAATAAAAGAAATGATGGAAAGAACGGAAAGAGAGAAGGAATAAAAAAAAAAAAACAAGAATTAGAAAG
>AUXK01000049.1:0-17929 GCA_000482165.1 Strigomonas oncopelti | reverse complement strand
CTTCACCTTTGCAAAAAAAATAAAATAAAAATAAAAACACGAAAAAGAACTTTCCGTCATGTCTATAGTACCCCGTAGTAGTAGCAGCAGCGGCGCCCCGCCGTCCAACATCGCTGGCACGCTCGCCCTCGCCGTCGTTGCGGTGGGCCTGACGGTGGCCGCCTACGTGGCGCAGCGGCTGCCCGCGCGGTCGGACGGGGCCTACCCGGGGCGCGGCAAGGCAAGCCGCCGCGGCGTGGGTGCGAGCGGCGGCTTGAGTGGCGGCGCGGCGGCGGCGGCGGCGGACGGCGGCGGCAGCAAGGCGATCGCCGAGCTCGGGGCGGCGCGCCGTGACCACGAGCGGAGCTATCACGCCCTCTGCGCGGAGCAGCACATCCGCCGGCAAGGGACGAACATGACGGAGTGGGCCGACGAGTGCCTCGGCGTCGCCTTTTCCTTCTCGCCGATCCTCTTTGCGATGAAGGCGGAGGAGCGCCAGGCGCCCCTCGTGCTGCTGACGCTGAGCTACCTGCGGCAGGAGGAGCACCACGTCGCCATCACCATCGAAGAGACGTTCGTCGCCGAGACGGCCGAGGAGTACCGCGAGGCCAGCCTGCTCAAGATCGCGGACTGCTCCAAGATACTCTCCGTGTCGAGCGCCCGCATCGGCAGCACGCAGCGCCCGCAGGCGGAGTACTGCTACGCGGACGAGCGCGACCGGCTGACCTACGTCCTCTCCGTTTTCGTCACGCACGAGCGGCTTGCCATTACGGTGCAGTACGTGGCGGGGTCGCGCGTGCAGAGCATTTTGCCCACCGCCTTCTACGAGCTCATCCGCTCCATCCGCTTCGCGCCGCCGCGGCCGTCGCCGTCGTACCTCTGCATCTCGGAGCCGCGGCTGGGGCTCGGGTTCCGCCTGCCGCTCGACTTCGCCGTCAGCGAGACGCTCGAGGGCCTCGGCGACGCGGACGGCCCGCTGGCGGACACGACGACCAGCGCGTTCGGCTCCGTCTTCGCCACGATGGCGGGCCGTGGGGACCGGCAGATGGGCGTGCTCGCGTGCTACGAGCCGCCGCTGTCAAGCTACGGCGGCGGCGGCCCCGGCAGCGCCGGCGGCGCGACGCCTCTCGCGGCGACCACGCGCGGCAGCCGCTACGCCGCGACGAGCTGGCAGCAGTACCTCGAGCGGCAGGTCCAGACGGCGATGCAGCGCCTCGGCGTGCGCACGGCGGGGCCGCTGCAGCTCGCCTTCAAGGTGGACGCGTCGCAGGGCGCGGCGGCCGATCCGGTCGGCACGCTCGTGCTGCGGCCGCTGAGCCTGACGGTGCCCACGCGCGGCAACTTTGGGGACGAGGACGACGAGGACACGCACGCGCTCAGCCTCGTGGGCTCGTTCTGCCTGATGGAGGAGAACCTGGACGTCAACAGCCCGTACACGATGTTCTTCAAGGACCGCGACATGAGCCCGCAAAGCCGCACCCGCGCCTACGTAAGCATCTTCTTCATCCCGATCCGCGAGGAATGCGTGAGCTTCAGCTTTGTGGCCTCGGCGGCGCGGCACACGGTGGAGGAGTTCGTCGGCTTCTGCACGTCGACGGTGCAGAGCGTGTCAGTGGGGAACCACTACGGCCAGTCCCTCTCCGTGCTCTACTGCAACCCCCGCCACCGCGTCGTCCCCTTCCGCATCGCCCTCAGCGTCGCCGACGGACAGGTCGTGGAGGAGCCGATGCTGGGCGATCCGCTGGCGGTCGTTCACTCCTACGGCGTCGAGCACACCGCCGTCACCGTGCGCGTGTTCCCGCTGCTGCAGCTCCTCCCCGCCGGCCCGCGCGGCGGCCGCACGAGCGGCACGACGACGCCGGCGAACCGGCCGTCGCGCGCGGGGCGCCACTCCACTGCGCGCGTGCTGGAGCACATGATGCGCGGCTACCTCGCGCAGCTCCCCGGCGGCGCCATTGTCCACTTCTGGCAGACCGCCATGCTCAACTCGATGGTGGCGCTCAAGACGTGCTTCGAGCTGCCGGTCGCGCCGGGCGGCGGCGGCGGCAACGTGCCGTCGCCGTCGAGCGCGATGGAGCACGCCACGCTCGGCGGCGGCGTGCACATAGACGACATGGACAGCGCCTCCATCGCGACGACAGAGTGGCTCTCGAGCCGCGCGCTCGCGCTCGAGGAGGAGGTCGGCGACAGCAACCCGTTCGCCCGCTTCTACGCGCCGCCGCCGCCACCCGATGCCTACTTCGGCCTCAAGCCGCCCGCCTACTTTCCGGAGTACAACACGAACGAGGCGGGCAGCGGCGGCAGCAAGAAGGCGCCGGCGAACGCGTTGCAGCCGAGCTCGAGCATCCCGGCGGCGGCGGCGCCGCAGTCGCCGCCGCCGCAGGCCCCTCGACCGGCGGGCGGCCCGTCCTGCCAGTACGCGCGGTCCGCCTCCTCACGCTCGCAGGACGAGGCGGAGGAGCCGTTGCGGGTCGCCGTGGCGGTTGTGCGCGACGGGTTTGCGTTCTTGTTCTCGGCCAGCGCGTCGGTGTACTCGTACAGCACGACGCAGCAGGTGGTGCAGGACCTGGCGAGCCAGCTCGGCCCTCTGGCTGCCGCGTAGCGCAGGAGGGTGGGAGGGAAACAGACAGAGCAGGGAGGGGGAGGGTCTAATAAAACAAAAGTTAGCAAACAATACAAAACAAAACAAAAAAATAAAACACGTAAATAGTGCACGAGTGGGAGAGAGGGAGACAAGATAAGATAAAAACAACAGACAGCGCCTTACCGAAAGCGGCAGCACGAAAATGATTATGGAAGTTAATTATTTTTAGACACAGAAGGAAAGAGGAGAAGCAAAGGGTGAACGTGTAAACGCCGGCTTGCGTGCACACTGTTCTCCACATCGTCATTTGTGCTACTCCTTACCCAGAATAAAAAAAAAAAAAACACGTATTTTTTTTTTTAAATTTACAAATACGTGAGAAGTGGGAGTCTCCTCTGCTCTGTTTTTTAATTCACCGCTGCGAAGTTTTCTTTCTGTCTCCTCTCGCTTACTCTTCCTCTTGTTTTTTTTTTTTTTTTTTTTCTTGACTTTGTACACTAAATTCATATATTTTTTTGTTTTCTCCATCGCTTTTTGCTACTACCGAAACAGTTGTCGATGCTCATGCTTTAATTATGCATTTACGTTTGCTGTATTTTTTTCTTTTCTTTCTACTATGCTTTTGCTTTTTTGCTGTTGTTTGTATATGCACGCTACGGGAAAACAGCTAAAACAAATTAACGATGCAATAAATGTAGAGGTAAAAAATAAAGATGATTGACTTTCCCCCCCCTTTCTCCTTCTTCTTTTCTGTTTGAGCTGCAAGGTGAGCAATTTCGATTAAGTTTACACACCTACACATTTGCATAAGTAGTTGCATTCGGCACAGTATACATTGATTTTTTTTAATAAAAAGGGACAAAATGGCTGTCATATCGAACTTCAATGTGTATGGGCTGATGATTGTCCCCCTGGCCTTCGTCGTGCGTGGCCACCGGATTAAACTGTCCAAGCTCATCCCTCTCATTTTGGTGAGCGCGTGCGTGCAACTGATAGTCTCCGTCCTGGTCGGCGCCCTGCCCGCCGCCGCGCGCCCGATGGCCGAGGCCGCCGTCGCGCCGCTCGTGCAGCTCTTCTTTTTCGCCTACGTGCTCAACAATCACCGCGCCCGCAAAGTGCTGCGCCTCGCAGAGAGCGGCGACGGCGACGCGCCGGCGGCGTTGGCGGCGGTGTGGTGCACCACCCACACCGTTCTCTTCCGCTGGTTCGCCTGGTACCACAGCATGGCGAACCTCGGCTTCGAGCAGGACAATTTGATGTCGGGCGCCGCCGCCTTTCTGTCTCTCGTGTCGGCCCTCACCGCCGCGCGGGTGCTGCAGGGGCGGCCGGCGGGCCCCGTCTACGGTCTCGTTGTAGCGGCCAGCGCGGGGGGCGTCCTGGTGGGGCACATGACGGGCGCCGAGCCCGCCGGCGCCGCGCTGACGGCCGCCATCCTGGTGCTAGCTTCGCGCGTGTTCCCACCGATAGAGGCGGACACCAAGCAAAGCTGATCGCGCGCGCGTGTGCCGTGTATCGTATTTTTGACAAGCGAAACATACTAATAACTAAGCAACCTTTCCATGAAACAATCAAACAACCAAACAAAAAAAGTTATGCAAATACATAGGCTTGTCCTTTGGCAGAAAGGAACCTCAGATTTACGCAGCACACATGAAGCGAAAAATAAAAAAAGGGAAAAAACTGTATGATTTGTTATTATTATTTTTATTGCAAACGTTTAATTATGTTGTTACCCCCTTTTACTCTCTTTCTTCTCCTTCTCCTTCTCTCTCTTCTGTTCCCCTTATTCAATTCTTTTGATTAAGTCCTTTTTTTTTTCAGTATTTTTGATTGTTGTCGGTTTTCGGCAATGCCCCCAAAGGCGACTTTGAAGCCTTTTATCAAGGAAATAATAGACAAGGCGATCGAGCGCCTTGGCAAGAAGCAGCTCTGGCGAGTTGTGCGCGCTGTCCGTGGCGCGCAGCCCGGCGACTCCACGTCGGTCCGCGAGGCCCTGCGCGACCTGGGCATTTACATCTCCGACGAAAGCTTCCAGCAGATGGAGGCGGAGTGCGGCACGGCGACACTCAACAAGGACGCCTTCATGACAAACTTCTTCGCGGTCTTCACCCCCCGCCGCCGGCACGTCGTGGACCTGGTGATTAAAAAACTAGACCCTGAGGGCACCGGCGGCATCACGTACCACACCTTTGACCGCGAGTACGACGTGCTGCGCCACCCGGACATCATCAGCCACGTGCGCGAGGAGGACGCCGTCGCGGCCGAGTTCTTCGGCGCCATCATGGACGGCGGCGAGGGCGCCGACGACGTCATGCCGGCCGAGGAGTTCGTCGGCTACTACGTGGGCATCAGCGTCACGACGCCGCAGGACGAGGCCTTCGAGCTGCGCTGTATCCGCTCCTTCTCCCTCGACCGCCCGCGCCTCGACCCCGCGGCCGATGTCGCGCGGATGCAGGGCTCGCAGAAGTTCTCGCGGCAGAGCCGGCTGCTTGGCGGGGGCCGCACGCACCCGCTGTACTCGACCACCAACCAGGTGTACGGCAAGGAGGCCACGGGCGACGCCTGCAAGCCGCCGGAGCACGGACTTTCGCAGAAATTCACTAAAAACGCACCGAAGCGCGCCGGCGGGGCCACGACGATGAACATGTAAAAAAAAAGAAGAAAAAAAAAGTAGTCCGTGCTGTTTTTTGTTCCTACTTCTTATCTTTTCTATTCATACATATTTGCTCTTTGGCGTTTGACTCGGGTAATGTAAATACTCAAATAATATATATTTATTAATGCGCATGTTTACAAAGCAAATATTTTGGAGTGAAAACATATTGTTACTCCCCGTCAGACGTGTACACCAATTAAACTCTTATCTTCTCGATTGTTTTGTCATTCAATCTCTTTGTTTTATTGTTCGCTCGCTTTTGGCATGCTCTCTTCTCATTTCCTCCACCTTCCACTTCTTTCACAGAAATTTGCGCACTTGGTTTGCTCGTTGGCACACACAAACACACGTGTAATATTTACATTTCTGACATCTCGACATCGGCCCACTTCCGCTTTTCATTTGCCGATATCCACGTCTCAAGCACATCCCTTACACTCATAGAACGACCCATAGCCTGCCCCGCCCTCGCGGCCATCTCATGTCTGAGTCAGTCACGGTGGTGTTCACCATGACGCGCGGCCCCGGCAACGTGCCGCGGGAGGTGCGTGTGAGCGTGCCGCTGGACGGCAGCTGTGTAGAGATCGGGCGCGCGCCGTACTGCCAGGCGGTGCTCGACCCGTGGCTGCTCTTCGCGTCGCAAGCGCAGTGCAGCCTCTTCTGTGGCCCCCCGCCCGGGGAGCCAGCCGCCCCGACCGACGCGACGCCGGCGCGCCCGGCGGAGGGCCCCCGCGCGGTGTACATCACGGACCTCTGCAGCAGCAACGGCACCTTTGTCAACGGGAGACGCATCGGCGGCACCGAGCCGGTGGAGCTGCGCAGCGGCGACGCGTGCATCTTCGGCGGCATGCGCGACGTCCCCGTCGGCGACTGCCTGCCCGCGGACGCCTTCGGCGGCCCAGAGCTCGTCGTGTGGCGCGCGGTGGTGCTTCCTCCCGGTGCGGAGGAGGACGTCCCGGAAACTCCGTTCGAGGCGACGCCGACGGTCCTGCCAACGCCGGACGTGCTCGAGATGGCCGAGCGCGACCTGCTGCAGACGGCGCAGCGCTCCCTGCGCGCGGCCCGGCCCTCCGTCGCCGACACGCCCTGTCAGCGGCTCTTCGACGAGCTGTCCCCGGCGGCGCCGCCGACCGTCACGAAGGGCCACGCGGCGGACGAGGCGGACGGCGACAGCCCCGCCGTCGCCCAGCGGCTCGAGGTGGAGACCCCCCCGAAGAAGGCAGAGGAGGCAGAGGAGGTGGCGGAGGTGGCCCCGCGCCGCTCCGCCACCGTCGCGGCGCAGCTCCCCGCGGCGGACCCCCCCGAGGCGCTGCCCGCCGCGCCGGCGGCCGCGCCTTTCCTCGCCGTGCGCGTCGGCCGCCACACCTTCCACGTGCCGGAGGAGGCGCTGGTGGCCGCCGCCACCGCCGCGCAGGCCGAGCGGGCGACGAGCCCGGGAAGAAAGCGGCCCGCCGCCGCCGCCAAAGGCAGCGCGCAGAAGCGGCTGAAGAAGGAGCACGAGGCGGTCACCGCCGAGGGGGCGGAGGCGGCGGCCGACTACGCGCTGCACTTCACGAGCGCCTACTGGAAGTGGACGATGGACGACCCCAATAACGCGGGGCAAACCGCGTTCCACTGCATGCTCCCCGCCACTTCCATCCAGTCCGTCGTCTGCTGCGACGCGCGCCTCGGCCTCGCGGTGGAGCTGCGCGGCGGCTGCCAGGTGCCGCTCGTGCGGCCGGAGGTGTTGCAGGGCGGGGAGGAGAATCGCTGGCTGGCGTGGGTCCTTGAGGACACGGCGGCGGCGACAGCGGCGGTGGCAGAGGCAGAGGCGAGGCCAAGTCCCGGGAAGAAAAAGAAGGGAAGCCCGCAGAAGGGGCAGCGGGCGGCCGCCAAGGGGACGGAGGCGCCCGCAGTCTCGGCGAAGAGCCTCCAGCGCTTCAAGGAGCTGATCGCCCAGATAGAAACCTTTTACAAGGCGAACAAGTTTCCCGCCCCGTACATGGTAGACGGTGACACGTTTGACAAGATTTTTGCGCCCTCACTGGCGCGGTAGTGTGCCTTGCACTCGTGCCACATTGCTGTGTATCTTTTTTTTCCTCGCCTCTCCTGTGAGTGTGTAGCTAGACAGATATTTATAGAGTGTTGGTATATATATATATATGTACGTGTGTATAGAAATATAGATTATTGGCTATTTTGAGCGTAAAATATGCTACTTCATAGCTTTATTAAAAACAACAACAAAAAAAATTTACAGGGCTTGCTTGCTATATATATATGTAGCAATATACGTATATCTCTTTTTGGATGCTCTATTTAGGATACTAAAGTGCCTATTGTCGCCTCATTTAAACACTTTACACCCGCACGTCTTTCTCTCTCCTCTCTCTCCATCTCTCACTTCTTTTCCTTCTCTCGCTATTTTTTTTTTTCGCAAATATTTGTTACTGCCTCTCCTCTACCACACTCTTGCACGCGTATACGACAATCTTTCTTCCGCTGTTCCATGCGATGCCTTGGTGCAGTGGCGCATCACAAGCTTCGCAACCGACAGGTCGCGGGTTCGATCCCTTCCAGAGCTGCGATGAGCTTAGCTGGTGCTGAGTGCGGGCTTCAAACCCGTAGGTGAGTTGCACTCACAGCCGTTCGATTCGGCCTTCGCGGCGTCAATTTTTTTTTCTACTTTTTATGCCTTGCCTTTTATCATATAAATTCTGTTTTTTTTTTTATTCTCCACACCATTCACACCCCCCTTTCTTTGCAACTGCAACTTGTTCTTTTTTTTTTTTTTTGTCTCCCACTGTAGTTACAAACAAGTGCCCATTCTCATCCTTTGTCTAATTCTTTTTTTATTTTTTTTTTATTATTTCGAATACTAAGTCAAAGATTTTTTTCTAAATCAGACTCTCTCACAATGGCACCTCGGGGCAGCCAGCGCGTGCGCATTGTGTCGCCAAACAGCGGCAACGTGACGCTCTCGCGCACCAACAGCGTGTGCAGCTCGCGGCCTCACCACAGTCGCAGCCGCTCGGCGCCGCAGCTCAACCAATCGACCAAGGAGGACTCGGCGGCCGTGCGCCGCGCGCAGGAGGCGATGCGGTCCGTGCAGGTGCTCCGCCAGCCTTTCGGCAAGCCGGGCAGGCCGTCGGCCACGGCGGCGGAAAAGGAGAACACGCTCTCCGTACCAGCGCGCACGCCCTCCGAGCGCGGCGGCCGCGCCCTCCAGCTGCCTTCCTCCATTCCCGTCCGCCGCGGCTCGAGCAGCACCGCCTCCGCCCCTTCCCGCAAGCGCTCCCTCTCCTTCCGCGACAGCGACGACGAGGACGAGGCGCCGCAGCGGCCGCTCCCCCGCCGCCGCACCGAGGGCGTCGCGCACACCTACGCGACGGCCTACCAGGCTCTGCGCCAGGCCGTCGCCGCGCCCGCGCCGCCGCCCGCGCCGCCCGCCGCGCCGGTGCGGCCGGAGGCGACGGTGTGCCCCGGCATGTTCAAGGGGCTCAGCGCTCTGACGCTGTCGGAGAAACTGTTCGAGACGGACGAGGACGACCGCACCGTGCACACCGCCGCCGCCGAGCGCCAAGGCCAAGGACCCGCGCGCCGCTGCGCCCGGCCGCTGTGGAGTTTGGTGGGCACCTTCAAGACGTCCGTCGCCGGCCTGGTCGACCTCGACCACGCGCAGGAGTGCCTCAAGTGGAACCAGCGCAACCCGAAGGGCGGCTACCAGGTGATCCGCGTGGGCCTGGACAAGGTGCAGGACGTCATCGTGACGCGCGTGCAGCAGGAGGACGAGGACGTAGTGGAGAAGCAGTACATGGCCGTCGTGCGCACCAGCACACGCCCTTCCCAAATTGTCTTTGGGTTTAGAACGTTGGGCGAGGCGAACCAGTTCAAATCGTATTTCAGAAAATAAACTGCTGATTTTTATTGCCCACCGTTTTGTTGTTTTCTCTTCTCATGTTTCTCTACTTTTGCTTTGTTAAAGAGTACGTTTACCAATGCGTTTACCTCGAACACAAATTAGACATTTCTACTCATTAATTGTTAGACTCAATAGATACTTTTTATTATTGTTGTTATTACTATTATTATTTTTCGTGTCTTTTTTCCTGGCACACTTTTCTTCTTTTCCCATCTTTTGTTTTATCGATGTATGAACATTACACATATATACAAATACACACCCACACAGACAGACACACAAACATATATATATATATCTAGACCTGCACAGTAAGTAGCCAAATCAATATTTCATCTAGTTAATAAAAGAGCATGTGCAAATGCATGTATGCAGCCGTGTGCTTCACCCTCCTGATCTCCCCTTCTCTCTCTTTTCCTCTTTAGTGTCAATCACTTTTTTCTTTTAAATCTTTTTTTTTATTTGTTAGTACATGAAAGCCAAAAAGTTTTCTGCGGACTCCAGCACTCCGCCGCGTTGCTTTCCGGGTGAGCTGGACACCATAGACCACATGCTGCGGCTCGCGCGCGGCGACGCGGATGGCGAGTGGGCTTCCGCGACAGGGGAGGGCCCCATGACTTCCCCCGCGCCCCCCCGGCCGCAGAGCGCGGACGGGGCGG
Source organism: Strigomonas oncopelti (assembly GCA_000482165.1). Classification (NCBI taxonomy): domain Eukaryota; phylum Euglenozoa; class Kinetoplastea; order Trypanosomatida; family Trypanosomatidae; genus Strigomonas; species Strigomonas oncopelti. Next base: position 8,150 of record AUXK01000049.1, on the reverse strand, counting down.
AGACCACAGCGCACTTGCTGACGTCTCTCGCCGCGAAGGCTTTTGGCGCGGGCGACTACTGGACGAGCCTGCGAGCGCAGCTGGAGGTGGACGACTACGTCTCGTTCATCCGCTACTGCGCCGCGCACCACTTCCCCGCCCTGAAGACGCAGCACCTGTACGAGTGGCTGTCGTCCTACAGCGACGTGCTGCGCAGCGGGGCGCCGGGCACGATGGTCACGCCGTCGCTCCCGCCGTCCCCCGCCGTGCCAGGCTCGCGGCCCTCCTCGGCGGCCACGCAGAAGAAGGACTCCGTGGCGGGCGCGAAGGGCGCCAAGGGAAAAGGGGCCGCCGACGCGGGCACCCCGCGCGCCTCCCAGGCGGAGCCAGTGCCGACCTCCCCGACGCATACGCACACGCTCACGCAGGCGCCGCGCTTGTACGAGGAGCTGCTGCTGGAGGAGGTGCGCGACTTCCTCGGGCGCGAGGTCGAGCTGTACTGGAAGTGGGAGCACACCCCACGCGACACGGCGCGGCGCGAGAGCATCCCCACGAACGCGAAGGGGAAGAAGAACACCAAAGGCGACCGCGCGAAGGCGCAGCAGCAGACAGAGGAGGAGGAGCTGCGCCGGCAGGCGGCCGCCGCGCTGCCGCCGGAGAACATCTACCTCGCGCCGGAGGAGGCGCAGCCCTTTGTGAAGTACTTTCTCGCGGAGGGGCTGGTGCAGCACGCGGCGCTCTACCGTGCCGCGCACGCCTGCCAGCCGCCCACGGCGCCGCGCCCCACGCGCGCCCTGCTGCTGGACCTGCCGCCGCCGCTGCCTTCCATGGACAACGCGAGGCTGCTGCCTACCGGCACCGCCGCGTCGGCCGTGGCGGCGCCGCACGACAAGAAGGGTGCCGCCGCCGCTGCCGCGGCGCCTGAGGCGGCGGTGGCGACGCCGGAGGAGCCTGCTCTGCCCAGCCCGCGCACGTCTTTTCGCGCCGCGCAGATGGAGGAGCTCGAGGTCTACGAGCGGCGCTACGCGGCCGAGGAGGCGAGTCGCGCCGGCCGCGAGAAAGCAGAGCAGCTCGAGCGCGACATGCAGGTGCTCATTGACCGGCACGGCACCCAGAAGGCGGTGGACGACGTGTACAGCGAGATGGAGGACGGCCTGGTGACGCGCCAGCTGCGCATTCTGCAGCGTGTGGCAGCCTTAGAGCGTGTTTTGGGTATGGAGGAAAATGAGGAAGCAGGAGAGGAGGAGGGCAAGAAGTAGCTCTGCTGCTTTTTCGTTTTCCCCTCTCTTTCTCTCTTTCATTTTCTTTCTTCCTTTCTTGCAGCTGATGTAAATAAATGAGAAATATAATAAAAATAACTGAAGCCGAAGGACTAAAAAAAAAAAAGTGGCGAGGAAAAGTAGTCTGGCTGCCGTTGTACAACTATTTACCCGATTGATTTCACTACATGTAAGTATAACTAAAAAAAAAAATTACACACAAATAAAAACGGCAAAAAAAACTAGCTCATCATAATGGATGTTCGCAAATATTTGTTTTTTTTTCTCTTGAGTATCCTATTTGAAGTTGCGTATAGTACCCTTCCTTTCTTACATATACACGTATACATCTTCTTTACATTTCGGCATGATTTTGCAGTACTAGTTGTAAAGAAAAAGCAAAGAAGAAAACAAAATAACAAAGGGCACACATTATACTGGATCGAAAGTGCTAAACAAACATTTAAAACAACAAGAATTACAGCAACAAAGACACTTTGACCGATCTCGCCCAACTGTATGAGCGGAGGCCACATTAACGTGGCGGTACGAGTGCGGCCACTGCTGCAGCGCGAAGAGGAAAACGGCGAGCAGACGGCGCTGGAGGTGGTGGTGCCGCCAACGTCCGGCGGCGCAGCGGACCAGGACCCCATTGTCCGCGTCATGCGCCCAGTGGAGGGCCGCGGCGACGGTGTGGGCGCGCGCGGCCGCGTCGCCTCCCTCCGCGACGCGCAGGTGCAGGTGCAGCAGTTTGAGTTCGACCGCTGCGTCGGCCCGTCGGTGCCGCAGGAGCAGCTCTTTGACCTGCTCGACATCGCGTCTTACTGCGACGACGCCCTCGTCGACGGCAAGGCGGCGACAGTTCTCTGCTTCGGCCAGACCGGCAGCGGCAAGACCTTCACCATGAGCGGCCGCACGCTCAGCGAGGCCGAGGTGCAGGCGCGGGCGGAGACGGAGGGGGAGGGAAAGGAGGGCGAGGGGGACGTCCAGCTCGTGTCGGAGGACGGGCTGCAGTACAAGGCGGCGCGCTACATGGCACGGCGGCTGCGGGAGGAGGCGCGGCGGCTGCGCGACGGCGGCGCCACCGTGCGGCTGCGCGCCTCGTACATGGAGCTGTACAACGAGACCATCAACGACCTGCTGCAGGGCACCAGCGGCCTCCGGTGCCGCTGGGCCGCGACGTCGAAGCAGTTCTTCGTGGAGGGCCTCATGCTGGTGGAGTGCGAGAGCGAGGAGGACCTGCTGCTGGTGCTGCGCGAGGGGCAGGCGAACCGGCAGCGGTCGGCGCACATGCTCAACGCGGACAGCAGCCGCTCGCACGTGCTTTTCACCATGTACGCCGAGACGCACAGCGCGGACGCCCCGACCAGGTACGGCAAGATTACCTTTGTCGACCTCGCCGGCTCGGAGTGTCTGAAGGACACCGGCAGCGACGTGAAGGAGACGCGCTCGATCAACCAGTCTCTCTTCGCGCTTGGCAACGTGCTCGAGCGGCTGTCGAAGCTGCAGCGGCTGCGGTCGCGCGCCGGTGAGCCGCCGCTCGACGAGAAGAACAGGGGGGGCGCCAAGAAGCAGAAGAAGGCGCACGTGGACTACCGGTCGAGCGTGCTCACAGAGCTGCTCATGGACAGCTTCGACGGGAACTGCCGCACGCTCATGGTCGCCTGCGCGACGCCGTCGAACCGCTTCGTGGAGGAGACACTGCGCACGATCCACTACGCGCAGCGCACGCGCAGCATCACGGCGGCCCCTGCGCAGCGGGTGAACCTGGCGGAGCAGGCGCGCCACAAGCTGCGCGAGGAGGCGCGGCGCCTCAAGGAGGAGAACGCCCTCCTACGGCGCTACCTCGGCTTGCCGGCGACGGGCGCGGTGGAGGAGGCGGACGTGGCGGCCGCCGCGGCTCTGCTGGCGGGGCCACGCCCGGGAACAGCAAGCAAGGAGATCGAGGTCGCTCTGTCCCCGCCGTGCCGCACCCCGCCAAGCGCGAAGGCTGCGGCGGCGGCGAGAGAGGAGGCGACGGCGCAGCGACGCCGTGTGACGGACGGCGGCGGCGGGCAGAACGCAAAGAAGACGGCCGTCCCGCCGAAGCGCCGAAGCGAGCCGCTGCCGCCGCCGCCGCCGCGGAGCCCGTCCCCCCCAACGCTTCCGACGCTCCCACCACTCCCCGCCCCGCCAAGGCCCTCCGCGGCGACGCCCACCGCGCTGCCCGATGCCCACGGGCGACCTGCTGACGTGTTCACGGCATCGCAGCCGGCGCCGTCGCAGCTCAGCGCGCTGGACTGGCTCAACAGCCTGCCGGACCGCGCGCCTGCTGCCCCTGCTGCTGCGGCTGCTGCTGCTGCGAGTGGCGCGGTGGTCCCTACGGCGGCCAGGGTAATGGGGGGCGGGTACGGTTTCCGACCAGTGGCGTGAGAGGCGACATGTAAAGTAATTCTATTTCTCATCCTTTTATTATATATATATATATTTTTTATTATTTTTGCACAAATACAATCTTTTAGTGGAGCACAAACTCCGTCACTGCACGGAAAAAATGCAAGTCAAAGACGACGCTGTACAACGGAATTGATCAAACTTTCTACTTTTTAATCGTCTTCTATTAATTTACGCAACAATTGTAAAAATATAGTAGGGTACAAAAAAAAGGAAAAACTCAATAAAAGTAAACATATATATTTTACACAATCCCATCTTACTTTTACTCCAGCGTCTTCACCCAGTGCAAAGACGCTCATCTATCCTTGTAGAAAAGCTAACAAACACACGCACACATAAATATAAATCAATGCGTTTGCTGAGCCACAACTTTCTGTGCTGCCTGCAGTGCGACACCTACCCCCTCACCATCCAGGCGACCGATGTGGTGACCATGGACGTCGAGTACGACGCCGAGTTCACGCGCCGCATGCTGGCCCGCGTGGACTACTCGTACCTCGTCGCCGCCTACCGCGCCCTCGCGCTCAAGCACCCCGACCAGGTGCAGCAGGGCACCGTCCTGCCCGACACGATGGAGGGCGCCGACCTCACCGACGCGTCGGACCTCCTCCGCGCGGTGCACTACGCGATGAACGTCCTAGCAGTGCGGGAGGGCGAGCTAGTGTGCCCGTCGTGCTCCACCAAGTACAAAATAAATGACTTTATCCCCAACTTTGTGCTCGAGAACAAGTGACCGAGCTGTGCAAAGAGCGAAACGGGCGAGAGAGCGAGAGGGGAAAGAGTTAAAGTTGACTGTAATTTTTAATTGTCGTATAATCTTTAAATACATATATTATAAACTACAACATAATTTCGTTTTGTTATTTGTTTTTTTTACTCCCGTTATCAGTCTTTAGTAAAGGGTCATTTCTTTTTTGTTTTTTATCTAGTCTCGACCGCTCCATTTCTATTCTTTATTCTTTTTCTTTCCACTGCTTCCCCTTCTCGCCATCGGCGCAAGTACAACACGAAATATAATTTGTTGGTGCTGCCACGAACTACTAGGCACACACACACACACACACACACACACACACACACACACACATAGAAAGACATAAAGAGAATAGAGAAAAACAACAGCAACAGCAACCACCACCAGCATAGATATATTTTCTGCACACTAGTTCACTTCATACACTGTCGCGGCGCCAAACATGTACCGCAAGCTGCGCCACAAGGATATCACCATCCTGGACCGCATCTACGAGCACATCACGCTCCCGCCGATCGTCGTGGCAGCGATCGACACGCCGGCCTTCCAGCGGCTGCGCACGCTGCACCAGCTGGGCGCGTCCTCCTTTCTCTACCCGGGCGCCGTGCACACGCGCTTCGAGCACAGCATCGGTGTCGCCCACATGGCCCGCACGCTGCTGCAGAACTTCCAGGCGCAGCAGCCCGACCTCGGCATCGGTGACGAGGACATCACGCTCGGCATGCTCGCCGGCCTGTTCCACGACGTCGGCCACGGCCCCTTCTCGCACCTCTTCGAGGACGTCGTCACCGTGAAGTGCGGCATTGCCTTCAACCACGAGGACATGTCCGAGCGCATCGCGCGGCGTGTGCTGAGCGACCTCATCCCGCAGGGGCGGGTCGACGTGGTGATCGGCCTCATGCGGGGCCGCGCGCCGCCGCACATCACGTACGGCGAGATCATCAGCAACAAGCGCAACGGCATCGACGTGGACCGGCTGGACTACTTCATTCGCGACTCCATGAGCTGCTTCGGCAAGCCCACCGTTGACGTGCGGGTGACCCGCCTCTTCCACTCCGCGCGGCTGGTGTGCGAGGGCGGGCAGTGGCAGATGGCCTACGAGCAGAAGCTGGCGCTCTCCCTGCGCGAGGTCTTCACGCTGCGCGCGAAGCTGCACAAGAACGTGTACCAGCACCAGGTCACCAAGGCGATTGGGCACATGATCGGTGACATTATACACATGGCCGTGCCCCACTTCCGCATCGGCGGCCGCACCCTCATCGAGTGCGCCACCGACGAGACGCACTTCCTGAAGCTCGGCGACTGGATCCTGGAGGCCATCGAGGCGAGCGACGACACGCAGCTCGCGCCGGCGCAGCGGCTCATACGGCGGCTGCGCGAGCGCGACATCTACCACACGTGCTTCTCGCAGTCGCTCGACGTCGCCCACGTGGCGGAGACGACGGCGGTGGACTGGCACGCGGAGGTGCTGCGGCACGCCCACCCCTCCTTCCCGCTGCAGCCCGAGCACTTCATTGTGGAGGTGGTGGTGATCAACCAGGGCAAGGGCGCGCGCGACCCCCTCGAGAGCGTGCTCTTCTTCAACCCCAAGAAGCCCTCGCAGCCGCTGCGTCACGTCGGGCCGTCGGGCACGTCGGGCAGGAGCAGCAGCGCCCTCTTCACGCCCCTGCAGTTCGAGGAGCGCACGCTGATGGTGTTCGAGCGGCAGAACACGAACGGGGCCGTCCGGCGGGCGTGCGAGCGGCTGGTGGAGGACACCACCTTCGCGCACCTGTTCGCCGACTCGGTGCCCTTCTACAATCCCAAGTGACGCGCACGGGAGACAAGGGGTCAGACGGACTTATATATGTTGTTACATGCTCTACTTCAATGTCAGGCTGTCGTCGAATACAGCAAAGCGTTAATAAATTTTATTAAATGCGTAGCCACTGTTGCAATTGTTATTTATTCTAACCTATAACGCGCTGCTTTGCTTCAGCATTTTTTGTTAGCTTTCTGTTTCTCTTTTTCTTTCTTTTGTTTCCTTCCCCGAAATTTGTCTTTCCTTTCCCTTTATTAATTATCTCTTCTCGTTTCTCTCTTCCTAGCTTTATCTTGTACTTTATAGCATGCTCCGCCGCACTGCCGCGCGCTACGTGCGGCTCCCCAAGGGCCGCCGGCCGCGAGAGCGAGCGTGGGAAATTTTCAATACGCGCGACTTTGGCTTTCACGAAGGCTCGCAGAACTACTCCATGTGGCTCCTCTGCGCGGTGGTGGTGACGTCGCTGCTCGGCCTCGAGGTGTACCAGCAGGCCGAGCGCGTGCTCGCCCGCGGCGACACGTGTCCGGCCTGCGAGGCCGCGCGGGCCCACTACCGCGCGCGCGTGGAGGAGAAGGAGAGGGAGATGAGCGAGATCAACAGCCGCGAGACGGGGCGGCGAACGCTCTGAGAGGCGGCCGCCCTCTGCACTTGTCTTTACATACGTCTGTTTACTGGACCTCAGTCCATGTGCTTGTGTGCTTGTGTGCTTGTGTTCGTCTGCGTTGCTCGGCGCGCAGCTGTTGTTGCCTAATTATATTCTTTTACGTCTACGTTGATAACTAAACACACCTAAAACTTAAACAAAATTTGCTTTTGCAATGCATATTTTGCTTGTCGGCTCCTTGTTTATTTTCTCTCATTGCTTGTTCGACCATTTTTTTTTTTTTGTCTTCATCATTTTTGTTCTGTCTTCTCCGCCGGCTTATAAGAATTGCTTTAGTTTTTCTTTCCTTTCGAATATATACCTCACTTTATTTTTTTTGCTCTCTTAATTTGTAGTCAAGTTTCTCAGAAACATCCACACCAAACCACCAATAAAAAAATATTTACCTATATACACCAGAAGAGCTCGAGATGATCGAAGACCACACCGAGTATGGGCACCACTACTACCCGAAGAAGCTGGCCAGCTCCACCCTCGAGCTGCCCAAGAGCGGGGCGAAGCAGCATCAGGGCTGGAGCCCGTACGCAGACAACGGAGGCACGACGGCGGCCATCGCCGGCAAGGACTTCGTCGTGCTCGCCTGCGACACGCGTCTGAACGGCGACTTTTGCATCCACACCCGCGACGACACGAGCAAGGTCTTTCAGCTGACGGACAAAACCTTCATGGCGAGCAACGGCATGCAGGCCGACCGCCTGCAGCTGCAGCAGATCCTCAAGTACCGTGTCAAGTGGTACAAGTACAACAACGGCGGCAAGACGCCCTCTACCAAGGCGATCGCTCAGCTCATGTCGAGCCTGCTCTACCAGCGCCGCTTCTTCCCGTACTACACCTTCAACATGGTCGTCGGCCTCGACGAGAACGGGAAGGGCGTCTGCTACAGCTACGACGTCGTGGGCTCGACCGAACCGTTCGAGTACGGCACCCGCGGCACGGCGTCGAGCTTCGTGGAGCCGCTGCTGGACTGCCTCATGCGCAAGGAGCACATGGTGGGGCAGGCCCCCGCCGCCATGTCGCGCGAGGAGACCGTCGAGACGCTGAAGAACGCCTTTACCAGTGCGGCCGAGCGCGACATTTATACAGGCGACTCCGTCAAGTTTTTTATCATCACGAAGGATGGAGTAGAGACCGAAATTTTTCCTCTTCGGAAGGACTAGAAAGCTCTTTTTACTTTTCCCTCTTTTTTTATTGTTATTTCTGGTTGCCTAGAGAGTCTAGCAATAGCAAAGTTCTACTATCTTTTGCGGGTTTTCTCGC
>AUXK01000048.1:0-17965 GCA_000482165.1 Strigomonas oncopelti | reverse complement strand
CGTGCAAGCACCAGGTGCTCTGCAAGGACTGCGCATCGCACATTAGAGGCCGCTGCCCGGTGCCGGGGTGCACTATTCCTGTCAAGATGACTTTTGAGGCGTACACTTCTTAAAAACAAGGTCACACGCACGAGCGCATGCACGCACGCACACTTGAACGCGCTACTTACTTCGCACGACTCTTCACTTTTGCATTTTTGCTTTCTCGCACTTTTATGTATACGATACTCTTTTGATGTTTTTTAGTTTTTTTATTTCACCCTTTTTTTTGTGTGTGTATTATTTTGCCGCTGTTGTTGTTGTTGTTATTTTTTGCTGTTTGACGAGCGTACTCTAAAATTCTTATTTGTTTTTTTTTCTTTGTTTTTTTCCATTTGTGCATTTTTGTAAACTGTTTTGTGTGCCGATTAAAAGTAATTAAATAAAGTGGGGTGTTTGGATCAAGTGCTTTTGCTTTCTTTGAGAGCATTTAAACACTTTTTTAACTCTTTTATTCCTGCACGCATGGGGAACAAAAAAGAAAAAAAAAAAAGAAAAACGGACGGCGACAACAATAATGAAAAAGAAGAAAAAATGAAAAATAGAGTTTTTATCTTTCTATCTGTCATTGTCATTGTTCTTGTTGTGTTCTTCTCCTTTTTTTCAAACCCCCAGAGATCAAGCAATAGATGATTGGTGTCCAATAAGCTCGCGAGTGCGCGCTGCGACAGCGTCTCTGTCAGTTCGTATATCCCTTTTCTGTTCCCCTTTTCTTTGTTTGTGTGTTTTATTTTATTTTTTTAATCAGTATTGTTATTGTAATTGCGTGTTAGAGCTAAAAACAACTTCAGCATATTAATGAATTTTGTTGTCTGCTACTTTTTTAAAACTAACGCGACTTGTAGCCTCTGTTTATTTTTTGTTAAATATGTGTATGCTTTGTTCAATTATTGCTGCTGTTTATTCCTGCTTACACCTTTTTCTTTTATTTTGATTAAAATGTATATTAAAGCTGGAGAAACAAATTTTTTTTTTTTTTCTTCTGTAGCTTGTATTTTTTTGGTCAGAAAACTGGCTTTGCACAGAGTCATTAGGTTCTACTCACAACACACAGTCTGAACGTATATATATATATATACACACGTTCACCTTGTCCAGACATTTTGTTCCTTATATTAATTTTAGCACTTGGGAGCGGCTCATGTCAAGCTCTGGTTTTCGGGTTGTGCCGCACGACCAGTGGCCGCAGCACAGCGACCGCCAGAACTGCGCCTCGTGCGGCAAGGCGCCGAACATCTTCAAGCCGTGCGACCACTGCCAGGCCTGCGGTCGTCTCTGCTGCGGCAGCTGCCTCGGCCAGCAGCTCGTGCTGCCCGGGCAGCCGGGGACGGCGCCGGTGGCGGTGTGCCCGCACTGCGCCCAGCAGATCCGCCGCGCGCACCAAGACGCCGAGATGGCGGTGCACCGCTGCAAAATATTGGAGGACATGCTCAACGAGCAGTCCCTGCAGACCGAGAAGATACTCGGACAGACGCAGGAGCTGCGGGAGGAAAACGACAGGCTCCTGCACGACAAGAAAGTGCTGGAGGCGAACATCAAGCAGCTGGAGGTAGACCTGGAGGTGGCGGCCGCCAAGGCGTCACTGGCCTCCGTCGCCTCGCCGACCGCGCTGACCGCACCGCCCGTTAGCAGCCCCACCACCGCCATTACCACCGCCGCGTCCGCGGCGGACCAGCAGAAGGCGGAGGCCGCGCTGGACAAGAAGAAGAAGCAGCTCGACATGCGGGAGGTGACGCTGCAGGAGGCGCTCAAGAAGGTCTCCAACGACGCCGCGAAGATCGTCGCGCAGCGGCAGGCGCTGCAGGAGGACGAGAAGAAGCTGAAGGGCGCCCTGACCGAGGAGTTCGGGGCCCTTTTTGAGAGGGAACGCACGCAGATGGAGCGGGTGTGCCTCTCGGAGATCGCCAAGATGGCGGCGGACTTCAGCCGCCTCGTGAAGGACCAGAAGCTGTCGCACGGCTCCAAGAGCAGCTACCACGCCCAGATGGAGCGCGTGCGCCGCGAGTACGAGCGCAAGCTCGAGGAACTCGGCCGGCGCGCGAGCCGCGTGGAGGAGCTCGAGCGGACGCTGGAAGAGGCGCAGTCGACCAACACGAGTATGCTGCTCGACACCTCGCAGACGAGCCTGACGCCGCCGCCGACGGAGGTCGAGAACCTGCGCGAGGACCTCGAGCGCCAGCTGGAGGACGTCAAGCGCACGTACGAGGCGGAGTGCGCGAGGCTGCGCGGCACGGTCGACGAGTTGCAGATGGCACAGAAGCAGCAGCGCGCCGTCGCCGACGTCGCCGCGCGCCAGGCGGCGGAGCAGCTCGCTCACCAAGAGAAGCAGATGGCACAGCTGAAGGCGGAGCTGGAGGCGAACGAGAAGGAAAAGGAGAAAGAAAAAGAGGAGACGGCGGTGCAGGCGGGCCCGACCGCGGAAGAGGTGGAGCGAGAGAAGGAGGCCTTGCGTGCCGCCCACGCGGCCGAGATGGCTCAGCTGCGACAGGACACATACACGAGAGAGCAGGTGGAGGCGATGAAGGAGGAGCTGCGGGCGAGTTTGCAGCCGCCGCCCGCCGCCATCGCGCCGCCCGCCCCCGCGCGGCCGACCATCACGCTGGCCGACGTGGAGCGCGAGAAGACGGCGGCCCTCAAGGCGGCGCACCAGCTGTGGGAGGTGAAGCACGGCCACCAGCTGAGACAGCTCAAGGCACACCACGACGAGGTGGTGCAGAAGATGTCGGCCGAGCATGAAGCGACCATCAGCGCGCTGCGGCAGGAGGTGGCGCAGGTGCGCGAGGGTCAGCAGGGCGCCGATCCGCCGGCCGAGCGTGCGCCCTCGCCAGTGCCGGTGGACCCTAGTACCGCGTCGAAGAGTCCCTCCGTTGCTTCGATCACCCCATCTCAGCAGAGCGAGGAACCTCCCACCACCAGCGCGCAGGACGGCGGCGCGAAGCGGCAAATTGCGGCGCTGAAGAAGAACGCGCAGAGCCTCGAGAAGCAGCTGAAGGAGCAGTCGCTTCTCGTGCTCGCGCACAAGCGCACCATCGCGACCCTCACCGCGGAGATGGAGCAGCGGAAGGAGAAGTCGAGCAAGCAGCAGCAGGCCGCGCGCACGACGGCGCGGCACGCCACGATGGCTGCCGCCAAGTCGCCGCTGGCGACCGCGCTGGCTCCCGCGCCGGCCCCGGAGTGGATCGCGGCTGGCGGCGAGTGGGCGCGCGCGCGGCTGGAGCTGATCGACGCGTACATCCAGCAGCTTACTTCCCTGCTCGACGCGTACCCGGCCCATGCGGCGGAGGTGGTCGCCGCGGCGTACACGGAGGCGCAGCGGCAGGAAGAGATCCGTCTGCGCAACGCAGCTGCGCTTGGGCGGACGACGGAGTCGATCCGCGGCCTTCAGGCCGAGCTGCGCCAGAAGGCTGAGCACCTTCAAAAGCGGACAGACGACTTGGACGGGAGGGAGGCGCAGCTTGGCGTGTGGGAGAAGGCAATTAATGAGAAGAAAATCCACATTATGAATTGCTGTGTGAACTTACGGAAAGTGACCGAAAAGATAAAGGAGCAGGAAGGACAGACGGGATCTATCGACAACATCATCGACAGCTAAGCCGTGCTGTGTGGGCACTCTTGTAGTCTGTGTACGTGCGCATGCGTGTTTGTTTGCGCATACAGGCGCCCGTATTTTTTTTTTTATTAATATACACATATGCATACCCGCGGAACGAATGTTGTATAGTTGACAAAAGCTGTTATTATCATTATTATTATTATTTTTCTCTACTGCATCACTTTTTCTTTTATATCTGTAATTATTACTACTATCACTATTCTTATTCTCTCCTTTTTTTTCTCCCCTGTATTACTTTCAACCATTCATCTTGCTTGCCGACTTACAATTTGTAATATGCTGCAATATATACATATATAGTCGTGGTGTGTGTGAGGCTACCAGATGCTCAATGTGCACACGCCTTTTGTGTGAAAAAAATGACTGCTAATTTTTTTTTCTTATATGTTTCTCTTCCTCCTTTTAATCTTTTTTTATGCGCTAGTACTTTACTTTTCTTTTTCTTCGTTGTCTTTTTTTTCTATTTGGACTTTGCTCTACTGTCTACCTTAGCGGTGCGCAATCTCTAAGAGCATTCACTTTATAATTTTTGTTTGTGCAAAAATAGATTTGTCGCAAACGTTTTTTTTTTTTTCTCGCTTTCAATACACATAAATTCAAACACACTTTACATACATATACCTATATTTAGACCGTTTGCGTCATAATAGATTTTTCCTGCTCCCGTGTCAATGGCAGACTTTTCACGAAGCGCCATCGACATTCTGCGGTCGGCCGAGAACGCGCTGTCCGGCCGCCATAGCTACGAAAACGGCCGGCCGACGAAGCCCGAGCCGCCGCGCACCTTTAGCATCGACGACCAGACGGCGGCGGAGCTGCTGCGGCAGATGCGCGTGGCGCTGACGGAGATCAGCACGCTGCGCACGGAGCTGCTGGCCGAGAAGGACGTCCGCAGCCAGACGCTCGTCGCGCTTGGCCGGCGGTGGAAGGAGGAGCTGCTCGTCGACGTGCGCAGCGGCGACCACACTGTGCGGCGCGACTTCGCGGAGCTGGAGGGGCACCTCGGCGCGTGCCACAAGGAGGGTGCGGCGCAGGTGGCGCTGCTGCGGCGCCAGGTCGACGAGCTCCAGCGCTGCGTGCGTGCGCGGGACGGCACGCTGCTCGAGCATCGCGAGCAGACGCAGGACGAGGTCGACGCGCTGCAGCGCAAGGTCGACGCCGCCAGCGCCCAGTGCGCCTCGGTCATGCTCGAGTGTGCGCAGCTGCTCGAGCGCGAGCGGGCCGCGCTGTCGCACCGGCTTGACACGGAGATGCTCCGCTACGTTGACATGCGCGGCGAGGACCAACGCCAGCTCGCACAGACGAAGGAGTTTGTGAAGGAGCAGATGCGCGACTACGGCGGGCGGCTGCGCGAGCTGGTCGACGAGACGTGGCACGCGTGCGCCGTCGCGCTGGAGAAGAGCCTGCGCGAGCCGGTGGAGACGCTCCAGGCGGAGGTGCGCCAGACCAAGACGGCGATGCGGTTGCTGGAGGAGAAGATGGAGAGCTTCATGGCGAGCGTGCAGGCGGAGGTGCGGGTGCAGGGCACGGCGCTGAAGGAGCGCGTGGCCGCCCTAGAGTCCCACGAGGCTGTCCACAGCAGCCGCGTCGACCGCGCCGAGAAGAAGGCCGATGCAGCGCACGACAGCGTGCGGCAGATCGACGCCGCCGTGGAGGCAGCGAGGGAGATGAGCGACAAGGCGTGGGCGAAGGCGCAGCTCGCGACGGAGCGCGCGCAGCGGGTCGAGGATGTGCTGACCGACCGCGACAGCCGCCTCCTGCACCTCGAGACACAGCTGCAGGGCATCTCCACGGCGGAGCAGCTGCGCGCCGAGGTCGAGGCCTGCAAGCGCAACGTTGGCCGCGTCGAGAGCCGCATGGAGGCGGTGCGCACAATGTGCGAGCGAGACGAGACGCTCGCGGAGCGCACAAGCCGCCAGATGGACGGCGTCGCCGAGCGCGTGGCGGTGGCGGAGAAGGCGGCGACGCAGGCGCAGCAGTGCGCCAGGGCGGCCGAAGAGAGCGTGCAGGGCTGCATCAAGCGGATGGCCGTCGTCGAGGACGCGCGCGAGCAGCTCGCTGGCGCCGACGAGCGGCGCGACCTCGCGTGCGCGCGGCTGGAGCAGCGCTGCCTCAGCGGCGAGAGCAACCTCAGACTCGTGAGCGAGAAGCTGACGCAGACGGGCCGGGACTTGCTGCAGGCGCAGCAGGCGCTGAGCGTGCGCCTCGAGGCCGCGCACGAGATGGCGTCCCGCTGCGACTCCGTGAGCGCGTCGGCCAAGGCCGAGGTCAGCCGGCTCGAGCGGCGCCTGCTCAAGGCGGAGTCGATCAGCGCCGACTTCGTGGCGCAGTGCGGCGCCCTCCAGTCGGAGGTGGCCGACAACACCCGCAACGTCGACGCGCTGCAGCGCCGCATGCAGCAGACGCAGGCGTGGCAGGAGGCGCGCGAGGGGCGGCTTGAGGAGAAGCTGTCGAGCGTCGACCGGCTCGAGGGCGGCATGGGCGAGCTCGCGGAGCGCGTGGAGGGGCGGGTAATGCAGCAGGTGTCGCAGCACGTGACAACGCTCCAGGGGCAGGTCGAGCGCCACACCGAGGACCTGACGCGCCAGATGCAGGAGATCGCCGCGCGCATCCCGAACAATCTGGAGAAGCGCGTCGCCCACCAGTTCGCGGAGCTGCAGCGGAAGGTGAAGGAGATCTTGTCCGAGCAGGCCAGCGGCGCGAAGCACCGCATTGAGGCGATGGAGGCCACTATGGCCGCGATGCAGACCGCCGTGCACGAAAGCGGCGCCTGGCGCGACCTGCCGCTCGACGACATGCGCGAGGCGCCCGAGCGCGTCAACGCCCTCGAGGACCAGCTGCAGGACCTGCGCGAGGAGGTGGAGCGGCACGTGCAGGCGCTGCAGGAGGAGGCCGACGAGCTCTCCCGCAAGGCCGCGGAGCGCGAGGGCGAGCAGCAGCAGTGGCAGCAGCAGGTGCAGGCGATGCAGGAGGACATTGTGCGCCGCGGGCAGGAGGTCGAGCAGCGTGAGCAGCGCTACACGCAGGCGCTGGAGAGCCTGCAGCACGCCCTGAGCGCGTCGCCGCCGGCTGCGAAGGCGGCGACACCGCTGCAGAGCTCCAGTGTGCAGCAGCCGGACACGTCCAGCACCGTCCTCGCCGAGGCGCCGCGCTCGGCGAAGTCGCCGTCGGTGCAGCAGCCGGCGAGCGTGCGCCGCGCCCCGGGGACGATGCCGCCCATCGCGCCGGCCACGTCGAGCGGGTCGCGCGAGTCAAGCGCGAGCCAGCACAGCACGGCGCCGTCGAGACCGGAGGACACGACGACCAAGTCGAACATCAGCGCCATCTCCTCCGTGCGCGCGGCGACGGAGCAGCCGCCCTCACACAACGTGACGACGCAGGACGAGGAGCTGCGCGCGGTGCAGCCGGCGAGCCAGCGCGCCTCGGCGCCCTCGTCGCACAACGTGTCCGCGGCGAGCGAGCAGCAGCAGGCGAGCGTCAGCGTCAGCGTGAGCGGGGCGGCGGGGCCGAACACGAGTGGGCAGCGCACGGTCATCCAGCGCTTCAACGCCTTCGACGAGTCCTCCGACGACGACGAGACGTCCGAGCGGGCCGCCGCGGCGGCGCACCACGAGGAGCGCACGGAGGACGTCTCGACCGAGCTGACGCTGACGACCGATGCGAAGACGCCCGGGGCGAGCCCGGCGAAGAGGCGGGTGGACTCGGACGACACCACGCAGCACACACCCGCGCATCTCCTCTCCCAAGGCGAAGACTCGCAGCAGACGCAGGGCAGCGCCACGAAGCGCACCATGCGGCGGCCGCAGCGGCGCCGCACGACCTTGAAGATGGACCTCCCCGGGCAGGCCGCCTCCGGCAGCGACGACGGCGACGGCGACGGCGACGACGACGATGAGCCGGCGGCCGCCGCCGTCCCCGAGAGCGCGGCGGTCACCACAACGGACGCCGAGCCGTCCCCCGCCCGGCAGGCCGCGGACGACGACGACGAGGAAGAAGAGGAGGAGGAAGAGGAGGAAGAGGAGGAAGAGGAGGAGGAGACAGAGGAGCGCCCACCGCCGCCGCGGCAACAAACGAACGCGCGGCGGCGGCGGCACGCTAACCCCGCTGAGATAGAGGGCAGCGAGAGCGACGAGACGCACGGCGCCGCCGCCCCGCCGCCCGAGGACCAGTCCCCGCCGCCGGTGCAGCCGCAGCGCCGGCGCAGGGCAGACGCGCTCTCGCCGACGCCGCGGCGCGCCTTCGTGAGCGCGGACGAGGACGACGACCCGCTGCGCGACGAGGAGGTGCCGCAGCACGGCCGCGCGACCACGTCTTCGTCCTCCGGCGGCTCCGGCGGCTCTGGCAGAGAGGGCAGCGGCGTCTCGCCGGCCGCGCCCTCCGCCCACTCACAGAAGTACACAAACTTCGACGACTCCGATGACGACGACGAGGAAGACGAGTAAATCGTTTTCGTCGGTTTGAGGAAGCTGAGCGTGCGCTACATCTGCTGCAAAAAAGAGAAAGTCTTAGATTTTTGCAATATATATATATACATTTTTTTTTGCTTTTTGTTTGTTAAATAGATGCTTTTTCTTATTTCTCGTGTGTGTTATATTGCTTTTTTTTGGTCACTGCATTGAGTTGCCTTTGTATATATTTATATTTATAGATGTAATGTTTGGGTAAAATTAATGTATGTGTGCGTGCGTGTGCATGCTTTTTTTTGTTTTTCTTTTACTCTGTTCCATAATTAGATACAAATAGAATAATAATAAAAAACACAAAGAAGGGCTTTTTGAATACTCGAGCGTTACATTACGAAGACACAACGGTATAGAACAACGAGTTAAAAAAAGGCCTTTGTGACTGCATTTGTATTCATCGTTTTAAGCCGAAATACATATATATATATACCTCTCTTTTTTCTTCTCTCTCTTTTTTCTATAACTATTTATGAAGCAGAAAGTGGAAAAGGAAAAGCGCATCTTTTATTTTTTTTCTCTCTCTCTTACACACTTTTCCAGTTTAGTTTGCAAAAGTGTTTGGTGCCACAACCCGACACGTCTATGGTCAACAGACTTTCTATAGCTTGCTGGGCCTTTTTCTTATATTTTCCTTTTTTATTTTTTAGTTGCCTCTTCTCACGTCATGCCCCCCAACTCTTTGTGATAGCCCTTCTCACCGCTTTTGCGAATTGTGTCCTGTTTCTTGTGTTTGGCTTCTTCTTTCGTCTGCTCTGCCTGCTTGTGTTGGGCTCCTCCAGCGCTGCCGCGGTGACGGCGAGCAACGGGGACAGCGGCGCCGGCGTCGCGGCGGCCGTGCTCGCTGTCGTGGCGTACGCGCTACTGCAGTCGGCCCTCCGCGTCGGGTGCGTGCTCTTTCTGCTGTGGGTGCAGACACAGCTGCGGCGGATGCGGCAGGTGCTGCTGTACAGTCGCTTTCGTTGGGTCGGCGTCTCGCTCGCCGTGGGGCTTGGGGAGGCGGTGGTGGCGGTGGCGACCGGCGGCGGGGCGGCCGTCCAGCGCGCCTACTACAGCACCTACTACCAGGACGGCAACGCGACCGCGCCCGAGTACAACATCGGGACGTGCCCGCAGCTGCCCGCCTACGCGCACAGCGCCGCCCAGTCGCTGCTGTACACGGTGCTGCAGCTCGCTACTGCCGTGCTGTGTGGGCAGTCGCTCGCCGCCTTCTTCAACGCCCACCCGGGCCACGAGGAGGCGGAGGAGGAGATGGAGCAGGAAGAGAGGGAGGGGGGGGCCGCGGAGCAGCGAGATCGGCCGCCCCGCCTTCATTTTCTGCGCCGCTGCCGCCTCATGTGGGTGAGCATTGGCGCCGTCTCGGCCGCCTCGCCGTGGTACCGCGCCGATGCGCTGGGGCATGACTTGCTGCCGATAGTGCACCCGGTGGAGGCGGTGGGAAAGGAGGAAGAAGAGGGAGAGAAGGTGAACAAAATGAGCAAGGGAGGGGCATATCTGCAGGAGGACGCGATCCACGCAGCCCTGCGCGATACTTTGCCGCCGCTCTCCTCGGCGGCTGCCACGCCGGCCGCGGAGATCGCGGCGGACAATGAGGTGCACACAGCAAGTGAACCGAGTCATCGCGACAGCAACGCAATGCTTTCACCTCAGCGCCGCCAACATCCGCCGCCACCGCCACCACCGCCATCTGCGGCGGCCGCGGCCCAGTGGGTGCCGATTGAGACGGCGCTTATCTTTTATCTCCCCTTCGCGCGTCTCTCTCTCCTTGTGTCTTTGCTCGCTCCCCTGGTCTTCCGCCTGCTGCCCGCGCTGCTGCACCACGGCGCCGGCGTGTCACAGTCTGACGGTGCCGTGGCTGCGCGGTCCATGCTCGGGTGCGCGGCGACGCTGCCGCTGCAGCTGCTGCTGACCGTCTTTCTGCTATTATGGTCGTTGTGGGTTGTGCGTGTCGAGCACACGAATTTGTCAGGTGAATAAATCAATGAAAGTGAGTGTATTTTTTACTCTCAGCATATCAACATAAATTAGCATGAGCATCGCAATAACACTGAGATTCAGATTACCAGGTGCATTTTTTTTTTTTCGCGCTAGTAGATTATTATTTTATTCGCTGCTCCCTTTTCGTTGGTGTCACTTAATGACCTCTTTACTCGTTGCGACATTGACAAGCTGAAAAATGATTCTTGTTTCCTCTCTATGCTTCACTGTCATTACGTACAGACAGAAAAAAAAGCTCTGGCCACATACATATATATATATTTCTACTTTTAGATAAATAACTTAGACCTAGTTTACAAATTAGAAAAATTCTGGTATCGTAAAAGAACATCAAAAAAAAAATGAACTCATCGGCTCAGTCTGAGCACACAAAAGCAGTGCATGTCGTCATAAAATCGCCAATGTCAACGTCTCTTAGCAAAATCGAGCCGCACGACGACGAGGCCGCGCCTGCGACCGCTGCCGCGGCTGCCACCCACGGAGAACACGGCACCCCTATAGCAGAGGAGGCGAACGCCAGCTGCGCTGACCACCACACGCAGTGTATGGTCCTTTCCACTGGCACCCATCTGCAAAATGAAAATATCAAGCTGAACTTGAGCGGCCTGCACCTGGAGGGGTGGCCGTGTCTGCACGGCACCGACGACAGCGGTGCAGACGGCGGCCACGGCTCGTTTAGCGCCGCGGAGGCCGCGGAGGTGTACTCGCTAAACATGCGCGGGAACAACTTGTCATGTGTAGTTCGCCGGGACCCACCACCACCACCATTGGCTGTGGCGGGCGCCGCGCGCGCCTGCAGCCTCGCACTCTTCCCGCACCTCTCCTCCCTCGATCTGTCACACAACGCGCTTGTGACGGTGGAAGGCTTGTCAGCCCTGCGCGGCTTGCAGTCGCTGCGCCTCGGGCACAACAAGCTCACGTCTCTCTCTCCGCTATTTCGCCCCGCGACGGCCGCCAAGGGCAGCAGCGGGAGAGGTGGGCATGCAGATCCGCGGGGTGGGTGGGACACCTCGGACGCCGTGCTTGGCCTCCTCGCCACCCTTGATGTTCTCGATGTGAGCCAGAACGAGCTCACAGAGCTTTTCACGGCCGAGGACGTGTCGTACTTGGAAGGTGCGTTGGCCCATGAAGGAGGACAGGAAGATGGCGCGAGGGGCGGCGACAGCTCTCTTTTCCCGTTGCGGGTTCTGTATGCCAGTCACAACCGCATTAGTTCTCTGCCAGTCTTTTTCACGGGAAAAGAGCGCAGCGGTGAGGCAGCTGCACATCCCTTCGCCAACCTTGAGGACATCAAGCTGCACCACAACGAGCTCAACAACGACATCCTTCTTCGCCCCTACTTTCCCTCGCTTTCAAACTTTCCGCGGCTGACCAACCTGGACCTGACGGGGAACCACCTGACCGACGCGGAAGGCATCTCGCGGCTGAGAGCGCACGTGAGCGCGGAGTACGCACAGGGGCCGTCGGTGCTGCCGATCGACTCTGTGGCGGAGCAGAAGCGAGAGGCCTCTCGTGTTGAAGCTGCGAGTCTCTGCTCCAGCAGCCGCGTCGCGCCGGTGCCCGAAGAGCCGGGGGAGAAGAGCGCGGGCCCTTGTGCTGTCAGCGCGGCGGCGCCCACGGCGGAGGAGAAGGACGACGACGAGGACGGGCAAGAGGCGGCCGCAGGCGAGGAAATGCTGACGGGGGGCAGTTACAAAAAGGTGGTGAAGATCCTCACGCCGCGGACGGAGCTGGTGTACCGCCAGGAGCGGCAGAGAGAGAAGTCGCAGTCGAAAGAAGGTAATGAGGGCGAAAAAGTGGACCAAAAGATAAACGGAGAGGGGGGAGACGAAGTGCGGCAAGCGAAAAGGAGCGGCTCAGACAGCCCGACACGTTCAAAGAAGAAAAAGTGCGCGAGCACAGGCGGCAGCCGCGGCGATGCAGTCAAAACAGCGAAGCACACGCCGAGCAAGGCGCGCGGCAAGGAGGGCAGAGGCGGCTCGCCGCCAGGCGCGGCCGGGAAGACCGTGAAGGCGGCGCCCAGTGCGCTCAAGTCGAGCAGCACTTCGACCAGCGGTCGCAAAGGCGGCCCGACGACGACGGCGACGGCAACAACAGCAGTCACGACCGCCGCCGCCACTGCTGCTGGGTCTGACAGGCAAAGGAAGGCGAGCGGCGCAGCGGACACCAGCACGGCACCTGCGCTCCCCCTTGTCTCTACCTCTACCTCTACATCCACCTCGGCCGCCGCCGCCGCCGCGCCCGCAAAGGCGCCCGCGCCGCCACTCGTCGCCGCCGGCGTTGCGAGGGCCGGAGCGAACCTGTACACGATTGACCTCTCTCTCCTCTATGCGCAATTCACATCCATACTGAACCTCACCCTGTGCGCGAACGGAGGGGCCGCGAAGGTGCGGGTAATGCAGCTTCTAGTGGCGGCCGTCGCGCCGCCTACAGGGCGCCAGACGCTTCTGCAGTGGAACAGCAGCAGCAAAAACTCAGGTAACGGCAGCAGCATCGGCAATACCACCAATGGCAACGGCAATAGCAGCAATTTCACTGGCAACCCCCTCGGGCTTCTCCTTGCCCGACTGCCAAAGCTGCCGCTCACGTTTCAGGAAGAGGCGTTGTTTCGCTCCGTGCCGACTTTGGTATTCTACCACGTGCCGCTGTCCGCGTGCGCCGATCGCAGTGACGTGACCCGTGTCTTCTTTTACTACCTCCTGAGGTCCATCGCGGTGACGCGGGAGACCACCTTGGGCCGCCCGACGCAGCGCAGCCGGACAGCCAACGCCGCCAGTCATCACAGTGGCAGCGCCAGTGCCACGGGTGGGGTCCAGCGCGAAAAGGACGAGAACACGAGCACCGCAGACGCGATGGAACCCGCCGCCGCGTCGGAGAGGGGGGCGAAGGGCGGCAACGGCAGCGGCGGCCAAGACGACCACACAGTGATCGTGCCGGCCTTCACGGCGAGCGTGCGCTGTTACCACCTCTGGCGCCGCGCCGACCCGCCCTCCGTCTGGCCGTTCCTTCGCTATCGCAGCGAGTGGGAGTACCAGACGACACGGCGCAAAATACGCTGCACCAATTTCTACGGAGTGGAGCGGTCGCTGACAGAAACGGAGGAGAAGGAGGACGGGAAAGATGGGGAAAAAAAAGAAGGCAGCGGCAACGGCGGCCACAGTTTGGTGGACGTTCAGTACAGCGCCATTCACAACTTCCAGTATGAGCCTGTTTCAGCGATCTGGCAGTTTGTCGGAAGTAAATTTGCCACGCGCGCCAACGCAGCCACACGGCGCAAGAAGCGCGCCTACGCTGTGGCAAACTGTGTCCGCACAAATAGCGCTCATGTGAACGCCTCGCTGTCAGCGCAGGTCTTTGCCTCCTCGTACCTGCACCAAGTCGCGTCTCCCGCGCAGCGAGAGAAGAGCTGCGGCAGCCGGCGGGCGAGCCAGCCGCGCCTCAGCCCCAGCAACCCAAGCAGTCCTGCCAACCACAACACCAATATGAACAACAGCATCAACGTGGATCATAGCAGTACGCTTTGTCATGGCAGCAGCTGGTCTGCACGACTGGGTCATTTAGATGGCAGCGGCGCGAGCCAGACTAAAAACGGTAATAAGAATATGCAGAAAATTGCCGTTCCCGCGCTGTACGCCGACCCCGCGGCCACTGACGTCCGTGACACGACGGGGGCTCACGACGCAGAGCAGGGAGAGGGGAGCGCGGACGCCGCTCCGCCGGCGCGGGCAACCGCCATCACGTGGCCCCGCGCGCTCCTCTTTGCGCTACTGAAGGAAGCGACCCCGCCCCCGCTGGCCACCTACGGCAACAGCAGCAGCAGCGGCGGCAGTGCGCACAACGCTGGGTGTGGGGCGGGACCTCCAGGGGCGCCCACCACCGCGGCCACGTACTCCCGCGCCACCTCAGCGCGCAAGAGCTCGGTCAGCTCGCTCGGCAACAACCCCGGCAGCGGGGCTGCTGCTGCTGCCGCCCTCTCCCCCTACTCCGGAGAAGGGAGCATACTGGCGCAGGCGGCGGCGATGCTGCAGAAAGAGAAGGACTTCCTGGCCCGCTGCGAGGAGCAGATGGCCGCGGTGGCGGCGCGGTTCGCGCTGCCGCAGGCGTACCCTCATTTCAGTGTGAGTGAGATTCAGCGCGAGCGCGCCAGGTGGCACGCGCACCACGCCCAGAAAGAGCGCACCACAGCAACAGCAACAGTAACAGTAGCGGCAGTGATGGACGCCGAGTGTGGCGACAACAGCACACCGCACGACACAGTGCGGGACGCAAAAGAAAGGAGGGAAGAGCAAGAAGAAGAGGAGGAAAAAGTGGAAGACCAGAACCTTTGCGATGTGGCAAGTCAGAACTGCGACATGGAAAAAGACGGACAGGAAGCGGCAGCAGAACTGCAAGTGGAGGCGAGGATAAGCACGCAGGCTTCGGAGCATGTCGCGGTGGATGAAGAATAACGGAAACCTTTTTCTCGAATGTACTGAAGACACCAACACGTCGCTTATATTTTTTTTTCCTTCTGTTATATATGTTTTTTTTCGCCGCCTTTCTATAAATACGCA
Source organism: Strigomonas oncopelti (assembly GCA_000482165.1). Classification (NCBI taxonomy): domain Eukaryota; phylum Euglenozoa; class Kinetoplastea; order Trypanosomatida; family Trypanosomatidae; genus Strigomonas; species Strigomonas oncopelti. The sequence continues at coordinate 3,302 of AUXK01000048.1, read as the reverse complement.
CACACATGTATGCGAAAAAAGAAGCTATTTACAGCTTCAACACACAAGAAGCCAGACAATTATTTTTTTCTTTCTCACCGTGTAAGCGTTCTTTAAGCAATGATTTGTTCAAACTATATTGCCTCTTTCGCGTTACTGACAATTATCCTTTTTCACGCACCGCTCATTTCCATGTTTTTTTTTTTTTCTATACTCTTTTTTTGTTCTGAAAGCAAAAGTAAAAGTAGTGAGCAGCGTGTCCTTATACGCAGCGAGTGGAGCTCTTTTTTCAACACTCTTTTCGTACTTCAACTACTTTTTTTTTTTTTTCTCTCCCCCTCTCTATTTAGTTTGCTTGCCGCAGCAGCAATGAAGTGGTCCCTTCGGCCGCCGTGGGCCACCTGTGGGTACTACCTTCAGATGGTCGCCGCCTTCTTACTGCTCTGCTTCCCACATTACTTCGCGGCGAGCTTCCTGCCGCAGCAGCGGCGCCCGGCCGCCCTGTGCGAAATGGAGAGTCTGCACTACTTAATGTTCGGCAGCGGCGCGCGTTGCGCGGCGGACTGCCCGGCGCACGTGCCGGCGGCCGCCCCGTACGCCCCGCGCTCGTGGCTGCTGCGCTGGCTGCTCGTGTCGCCGGCGCTGCTGCTGCCGCGCGCGCTGACCGCCTCGCTCTCCTCTGTCGACTTGTACTACTATCTTCGTATCTTTAACGGGCGACTGTGCTGCCTCGCGGAGGTGTACGCGGTGTACAGCATATGGTCCGCACTCTCGGGGCCGCCCGCGCTGTGCTACTTTCTGCTGCTGCTCTGCCACCACGTGGCGCCGTTCCAGTCGATCAGCGCGCACCCCCTGTCGTTTGTCATGCGCCTGTCTTTTCTCGTGCTGGCGTGGTGGCTGCGCGTGCGGAGCGTGCTGCGCCAGCTCCGCGCCGCGGCGAAGGAAGCGGAGGGGGAGGGAAGGGAGGGCCCGCTGCCCGGCGCGCACCAGCGGCAGTGGTTGCGGCGGCGGCGGCGGCAGCTGCGCCGCTACCTGGCGCTGATGGCCGCGACGCTCGCCCTCAGCCTCGCGCTTTCTCTGAGTCCGCTGCGCCTCCTGGCGATGTACCTCCCGCTCCTGGTCGACCTCTACGTGCAGCTGCGAGCGCTTCGCCCGCAGCGGAGGGACGAAGGGGGGTCCGCCGTTCGCCCGCACGTCAACAGCGACACAGTCGGCTTCGCCTTCTTCCTCGTCACCTTCCTCGGGTGCTGTGCATGCTGCGCCGCCCTCCACGTTGGCCTCAATTACACGTACGACTGCGAGGTCGTGTGGCCGTGGTCCTCGTGGCGGCGTGACGCGGCCGGACCGACGAGCGGTCCGCCGCCCTCCACCATCTTTGGCGGTCGTGATGGCCCCCACAGCGTGAGCACGCTCGCTCTCCTGAAGGCCATGTGGGCGCGGCTGCATCTGCTGCTCGTCGCCGGCGTGCTCAGCCCCTTCATCATCCTCCTCCGCCGCCGCCACGCCCAGCCGCACGTTTTTCTTGACCATCTGATGCGCACGAGCGGGTCGGAGCCGACGGCGGCCAACAACTACAACAACTACTACTACATCATGACGCACATCAACCTGACGCGGGGCCGGCAGCTCCTGTACATCGCCCCGTTCTTTATTTGGGTGTTTCTTCTTCTTCTCACCAATGTCTGGGCCCCCTCTGCAGCCGCGGCCGCGACCGCGAGCGACAGAGAGGCGGCGTACCGCGTCGTGCTCGCCACGATCGAAAACGACATCGCGCCGGCGGTGCCCTTCCTTCTCTTCGCGGTCATGATCGCCTTTTTTCACGTGTGCATTCCCAAAGATTTCTTGCTCTTCATGGACACAAACGACGGCGGCGGCAACGGCAGCCACCTGTACAGCCACCACAGCCACAGCAATCCCACAAGCCCTCACACGTTTGGCCACACGCGGTCGGTGACCTTTGGCCGCCGCGCGCCCGAGTCGCGCCACGTCGGGCTCGCGCAGACGGTGTACGTGTACTACTACAACGCTCTCCGCGTCCTGCGCCGCGTGCTGACGCCGGAGCACACCCGCCGCTACGCGAAGGTGGCCGCCGGACTGTCTTTTCTTTTTGTACTCATGCTCATCTCTCTCTCGCACTCGGTGAGTACGTACTATTTAGATAACGGCGTGGAGCGCCTCTTGTACGACTGGTATCCAGTCCTGCAGGCGCACGCGCTGGCGGCGCCAAAACCAACCAGCGCCCTGGCAAAAGCAAACGAAGGGAAAGCGCGCTTCACTTTGTGCGTGGGGAGCAACTGGGAGATGTTCCCGTCATCATTTTTTATTGACACGACGACGCCCAGGATGGAATACCTTTTCATTTTGAATCACAGCAGCGGCAAGGAATTGTCTCCCTCGCCGGCGTCCTCCTCCATGCGCCCACCCGCCTTGCTGCCATTTTTGTTCGGCGATGACGGTCTTTTGCATGCGCACGACAGTGAGTCGCCGCCGCAGCAGCAGCAGCAACAGCACAAGAAGAGGAAACGGGCCTCTTGCTTATGCGAGGCAGCAGAGGAGGATGCGAAGGAAACGCAGCAGAACGCAGCGGCAGCGGATGTACTTGTCACAAGTGTGAAGGGCAAGTGCGATGCAGTCCTTAGCAGTGTGCCTTTTTCTTTCAACCCGCAAGATAATAACAAGGACCGTCATCGCAGCGGATTGTGGTTTCGCGCCGAAGACTTTCCCTTCTCACTCACCACGAAGGCGAACTTCGATGCCTTTGTGCGGCATAAAAATGAAGCTAGGCACAATCAAATAATGCGACCCAGCAAGGCTCAAGAAAACGATTATAATAATAATAATAATAGTAAAAATGAAGGCGCGGCCGCGCCGAGTGCATTGGCCGCACCGCACCAAATAAAACTAATGGACCTCGACTACTATGTCGGGGAGTACGCGAACAAGTCGTTGTGGTGTTTTTTTATGTCTGTCTTCTCTGCCAAGACTCCCGTTGCCAAAGTAAGTCTTCCAAACAGCAAAAGTGACAATTCAAATAATGCGAATTACGAAGACGATGTCCTTTTTTCTCGTCATGGGTGTGTGCGATGGCGGCGGCTAGTTCTTCTATTGAAAGATGAATACGCACTTCAGAAATAAAAGCATTATTTCCCGACAACACATTATTATTTTTAGCTTTTTTTCTTTTCCTTTTTTTTCTTTACTTTTTTTTTCTTGTTGTTTTTTTTTCGTGTGTTGATTAAGTCGCCCCCAGCCCTCTCGTTTGTGGAAAGCGGAGTGATCACAGAAAAAAAAAAAAATGTGCATCATTTTTTCTTTTTATTATG
>AUXK01000047.1:0-18140 GCA_000482165.1 Strigomonas oncopelti | reverse complement strand
GTTTCTCTCTTCCTTTCTCTTCTTCATTTTGTATACTCAAGCACTTTCTAATTTTTTTAGTTTTTACTACACACACACACACACACACACTTACACACAATTTAAAAGCACAACTCCCGACTACGAGCTGTGAACAGTCTACATCGCCCCCCCTTTTTTTTTCGTCGGCCTTCACATACGCGATATCAGATGCCGCCATCAGCAAAAGAATCTCTGCGTGCCACACCACCAAAATCAAGACTCAAAAAACCGCCCGTCACTAATATCAATAAAACGCGTGCACCTATCGCAGAGCCAGCAGTTGGGAGTGGCAGCGAAAGGCGCGTCTCTGCTGTTGCTGCTGCCGTGCCCTCCACTGCCCTGACCACCGGCCCTCGAATGCAGAATGATGTGTTCCATCGTCTGTACGCCCCACGCGCCATGTCAACCACCACCACCACCATTACTCCTTCAGCTGTGGTGACGGCCAAAGTAGAAGTTACCACGGCACAGCACCACCACCACCGCCAACCCGCTGCAGCGACAGAAAACACCATCACGCTGCAGTCCTTCCTCTCCGGTGGCGGCGGCGGCTCGCTGCAGCATGTGGTGACACAGTTTCAAGAAGCCTTTTCGCCCGACGTGTGGGAGCTGCTGAAGACGCTGACCGCCCCGCTCGTGGCGGAGCTCAATCTGAACTGCCGCGAGCCGGTGCGGCAGAGCCCACGGGCCGCGGGTAAATCACTTGGACAGCCAGGCAGGGTGCTGCAGCAGGGAAGCAATCCAGCAGCGGGTGGCTGCAGCGGCGGCGGGAGTGCCTCGTACTTCGCCGCTGCCTTGCGCTCCTATGCCAGCACAGGGACAAACACGAAGAGAGCGGTGCAGACCCGGACAGAAGGCAGGGCGGGGCACCGCGGGGTCACCTTGCCGCTGCAGCTCCTCTGCTCGTACCTGCTGTACCTGCTGCAGCGGGTGGACGAGCGGGGGGCAGCAGCAGCAGCAGAGGAGGGAATGGAGCTGTGTATGCCCGATGATGCCAACCTCGACCGTGTGAAGGCGGTCGCCCATCGCACGAGCAGGGACGCCTTTTCGCTGCTCCTGCGCAGCATATTTCTTTTCTTCAACGGAAAGTTGAAGGAAAGCTTGGCGCAGGGCGACACCGCGCGAAGCGGCAAAATACTTTTTCCCTTTGCTGCCTCGTGCCGCCGCGGGAAGGAAACGGGAACAAAGCGACAGGGCCGCACCGCGCCGATCGTGCTGGACTATCTCCTCTCACGCTACCCACTCCATCGCTTCGCAGAGGCGGTGGAGGTCGAGGCGGCGGCGGCTGTGGCGGCGATGGGACCCGACGTGGCAGTGTCGCTGCCTGGTGTCACCACGGCCACAGCAGCAGCCTCCCGCGCCAGCTGTGTGCTCGTGAAGAGGGGCAGTGGCGGTGGCGGTGGCAGCGGCCGTGCCTGCGTTTCGTTCAGTGATCGCGGGAAGAGGCGGCGGCGGGCCGCATCGTCGTCGTCTTCGGAGAGCGTATCTTCTACTGAGTCTTCGTCATCGACGGAGGGAGGTGGGGATGGGACAGACAGTGAGTCTGACGGTGGTAAATAAAATTTCATTTAGTATTTACGTTTTTCTTCCTTTTTTTACTTTACTTCTGCTTTTAACTGCTTGAGCATAAAATTTACACACATCAGAAAATACACGTACTTACATAAAGACATGTACATACGTACATATGTATATGATCTCACATTCAGAAATGAAACAACTTTTTGCTTTGCTTTGTGACATTTGCGCTATTACTTGCACGAGACAAAGAAAAAGAAAAAGTTAGTCTGTTGCGTTTTTATTCTTTTTCTTTTTGTAAATAGTTGTTTGCTTAGCCAACACATAAAAAAATAGCCCTCTTTTTTTTAAAAAGTACTACATCATTATATTTCTAAAACAATAGCGCACAATAGAAAGCAGGATTAACACGCACGCTCACACACACACACACACACACACACACACACACACAATCAAACGACTAAACATAGCTTTTTCTGAGTGCTCGCTCTTTCTCTTTTTCCTCCTCTCCCTTTCCTCCTCTTGATGGCAAGCGAGAAGATCGAGGCCGTGCTGGAGCACGTGACATACACGAAGGGCGTTGTAGGCGTGGTGGTCTGCAGCCGCGAGGGCGACCCCATCCGCGACACCTTCCAGAGTCTAGACCGCAGCCGCGCGACGGGCCTCTCCCGCATGGCGGCCGAGCTCGCGCGACAGGCAGCACTCATCCTCGCCCTCGAGGGCGAATCGGTGCTCACCACCACAACGACGACGGCGACGACGGGCGAGAAGAAGGAGGGCAAGACGCGCGAGACGAAGCGGCGGGTGAAGGTGCTGCAGAAAGGGCCCCCGGAGCTGCTGCGGGTGCGCACCAACATGTATGAAATTTTTGTGCGTTGTAGTGAAGAGTTTTTGTTGGTGGTGGTCCAGGAGCCCATTGACTAGGGGCACGAGCGCAAACTCGCCCCTCTATCTGTCTACCTCTCCCTCCCTCTATGTGTTTTACTTTATATTCTCTCTGTTATGTAAATGTACATATACTTATATCTCTATCTATATCTAAATTCACATACGTATTTATATACCGTGTGAAAAGAAATGAGAGGAAAAGCAAAAAAAAAAAAGTCCTTTGTATGCCAGTAATTTCTTTTTTTTTTCTTCTCTGCGAAGCGCTTGTGTTAAAAAAGAAAATGAATAAAAGCTTTAAGGGCTGACTTTACTGACCGTACTATTATGTAGCTGTTCTCTCCTCTTGTTATTTCACGTTGACTAATACAAAAACACTTTTTTGTGTAAATATATACCTGTTAAAAAAAAGCACTGGCATAAATAGTAATAAACATGTCTTTTCGTAGTGTCGCCGTCGACCTCGAGTTTGTGAAGTGCCGCGGCCACCCGTACATGCGCTCCATCGCCTTTGTGCCTTTCACACGTGGCGCGGTGGCCGCGGCCGCTGCTGCCGGTGTCACCGAGACAGCATCGGCAGACCACACTCGTCGGCCATACCGAACGTGCTTTCAGCCTCCCGCCACCGTTCTCTCGCTGACTTCTGCCGCTGTCATGCAGTACGCCGAGGTGTTGCCGTGCAGCCACGTGCTGCAGGCCCACATGAACCGCACAAAGCCCGCGGCGACGGCGCTCACCGCGATAAAGGAAAAGTACTCACTCGAGGCGGAGACGCAGCTGACGGCGTACCGTGCGCTGCGGCGAGATATGCGGGCGGCGCAGAAGAGCCTCAAAATGCGCCCAGAAGGGGCGAAGAACGTGCACCACGAGCAGCGGCAGCAGCAGCAGGTGGAGGCGGAGGGGGAGGGGGAGACGTTGAACGACAGAGGTCAGGAGGAAGGGGAGGCGGAGGAAGCCGCCGGCGGGTCTGACCTGGCGCTTGGGCCAGCCGAAGAGGCGCTGCGCCGCGAGCTGCAAGTGCGCTGCGGCATTGCAAAGCACTTCGAGACGCTGGACCCCTACAGCGTGCCCAACATACGGTTGCTGCAGGTGCAGGAGGAGCAGGAGGCGCTGCGCGTTTTGTTCACGGCACCGCCCGACTCTCCAGAGCTGAAGCGCGCGTCGGCGCGTCTGGCTGGGCTGCGCCGCTATGGCAAAGGCAAAGGGCCGCAGAAGGCGCTCTGCTTTCTCTTCCGCTACTATCCCAGCTTCATTCAAGAGGTGCTGCACGCCACCTTTGGCAGCGCGGCCGACTGGCTCGCGTGGCTGGAGGAGGCGGGGCGGCTGACGGAGGGGGAGCTGCGGGCCGTCGCCGCGCACCACCAGCAGCTCGCCGCCGCGGGAGGGTGTGTGTACACGGAGCTCGAGACGCTGGAGGCGCTCGGGGGCAGCACTCGACAGACATGGGCCGTCTATCAACGGCGTCGCCACCCCCGCGTCAAGTTCTACTGCTACGGCACCGTGGACAACAGCGTGCTGCACCGCACACTCGTCCTCGGAGAAGAAGAAAAGCAGCAGCAGCAGCAGCAACAACAACTTTCGTCGCACAGCCGCTTCAGCTCGCGCGGGATGGCGGCAGGGCAAGGCCGCGAGCGAATGCCTCACTCTGCGGCAGCATCGGGGGCACCGCCAGCGGGTGTGCTGCCGCACGAGGCGAAGCTCGTGGATGTCACGCACCACCCTGTTTTTAGTGCCAGCGGGTTCAAGAAGGTCAAGCACATCCCCTCCCTCGGCGTCGCGCTCGAGAAGACCGTGCGGCGGGACGAGGCGGCAGGCGAGCTGCTGCGCGATGCGCGCCCGCACGACCCGCTGTGGGACGCGCAGGCGCTCGCGTGCGTAGCAGCCGCTGCCGGTCTTTGCTGAGAGACATTGGCTCGCGGAACAATTTACTTCTCACACACACACACACATATTGTACATTGAAACATATATACAGAAGCACGAGATAAAAGTGCAAACGCTCAAATTTGTATATTACACATTTGTTTTTGGCGTTTGGAGGTGAATGTGTACCACCAAATACATTTGCCTTTTTGATTGTCGACTTTTTAAAATTTCCCCTTCCATTTAAGTGGGACTGACAATGCGTGCTTTATTTCTCTCCTCTTTCATCTTCCATTTCTTTGCTACAGCACTATTATAGTTTGCCATGTTGCGCGTGACAAAGAGGTTTTTGCGCAAAAAGGCAACCAAAAACTACCAAGCGTTGGCCTCGCTGTCAACCCCCAATGTGGAGAGAAAGTGGAACGACTTGTCAAATTTGACGGCGGCAGAAAAAGAAGAGGTGCTGCATGGCGCGTGGCGGCAAGAGCGGCCCATCGAGTTGCGCCGGACAGCACACGGGCCGGCGGCCGCGGGCGCCGCTGCTGCTGCTGCTGCGACGGCGCCTTCTGCGGCGGACGGCGCTGCCGCCTTGTCCTTCGCGACCGACGAGGAGGCGGCGCGCTACCTGCAGGAGGAGGACGAGGACGAGCGGGAGGAGCTGGCCTTCCCGTCGCTTTCACTTGCGCAACAGTTCTTCACCGACCTCGCACAGACGGCCGACGAGGAGCTGGGAGAGGGCGGCGACGGTGACGCGCGGCCGCAGTCGGACGAAGAGCGGGAGGAGGAAACTCGTGACGTCCACCGGCACTTCTTCGCGGACTACTATGTCCGCCAGCAGATGGTCGCCGAGGAGGACCGCTTTGCCTTCATCGACGTCATGACGCGTCCCGGCGCGGCGGTCTTCGAGGTCGACGGCGAGCGCGCGCTGTCGCGGCTGACGGTGCGGGACCAGCTCGAGCGGCAGTACGGCCGCAGCGCCTTTGCGCCGTCCTCGTTCTCCCCCTGCGTGGTGCTGCTGTCGCAGGCGCCGACGCAGCCGCTCGGCGCCGCCCCGCGCGTGCCGTACACCGCCGCAACCTCGCCCCTCGCGCGCCAGGAAGCTGCGGCGGCCGCAGAGCAGGAGAGCGAGAAGAAGCTGCTGCCCGAGAGCGCGCCGCCGCCGCCGGAGGGAGCGGACGAGGAAGAAGAAGTAGACGCGCTGTTTGACATGCTGCAGGACGATGCTTGTCTTGTATCTCCACCGCCGCCAACTGTAGGGAGCAGCGAGCTGACGGCCCCCGCGATGGCAGCGCCGCCGCTGCCGCCGCCGCTGGCCCTCGACCACCTGTACTGGCTGCAGCGGCAGGTAGCCTCGGGCAGTTTGCTCCCCACAGACCTGCTCGCCTGTCTCGTCGCCCGCCTGGCCACTGCGGCCGCAGTTGTCTACAAGGGCGGAAAGAAGGGCGTCGTGCCCGTCGTGCTGGACCTCACAGCGGTGGGTGGGGGTGGCGGCAGGATGGATTGGAGCTCCGACGTGGCGCAGTACGCGCGCACCACGGCACCGCAGGAAGACGTGGTTGTGGTCACCGCCGGCAAGCGTGTGCCGCCTACCCCCCCCAACGGCAAGAGGAGGAGGAGGCATCAGCAGCAGCAGCAGCTGGAGCAGGAAGCTGCAGCAGAGGATTTGGAAGAGTTGGCGGCCGCCGGTGTGGCGGTAGGCGAGTCGGCGGTCAATGTCCTGCACGTGCGCCCCTCGCACCCTCACCGCCCGTGGACCCTCTTCCCGCGTGCGGTGCACCAGCCGTGCGCTGTCGTGCTGTGCGCCCCGGAGACGACCGAGGACGGTGTGCGGCCGCAGTTTCTTTTTGGAGACGGCGACCCCGCGAGCGTGGTGGAGCGCCTGCCCGTCAATCAGTACGTGACAGTCGCACAGACCCTAGCGGGGCGCTTCGAGCGGCAGCAGAAGGCACTTCAACGCGCCGTCGAGGTGGCGGCGCAGGCAGCGCCGGGCGAGTGCGGCGGCAACGACGGCTTTGTGCTCTACTGTACCCGAAGTATGAACCCCATCGAGAACGAGGCGGTCGTGTGTGCGGTGCTGCAGCGTCTGGCGCGGCGACCGCGGCACGCCATCCACGCGGACTGTGTGGCTCTGCATGGGGCAGAGGCCGCTACGTGGGAGGGCGTGCTTGCGTCGGCGGCGCGTGACGACTCCCACGCCCTGCTCGCCCACGGCCACGCCGGCCTCACGACGTGGTGCGGGCTGGAGGGCGGACCGAGCGAGATGGAGGCGTCCTCGTACCCGGAGGCGCTGCGCCAGCGTGTGGCGGCGGCCTCGTGGCGCAGTCTGCCGCACGTGCGCCCACAGGATGACGGCGCGTACTGCGTGCTGCTGCGCGTCCGCTCGGGCGCGGCAGCGCTTCCACTTTTACCCGAACGTCACGCAGCGAAGGGCGAAGAGGAGGACGAAGTGAGCGACGCGGCCTCCGCGCTGCCGTGTGTAGTGACCCGCGTGACCTCGGACCGTGGCGTCCGACGTGCCATGACGGTCCACACGGCCCGTCTTTTCGAAGAGGTGCAGCGGTGCCGCGACTTCTGCTGCACGGTCGGCGGCGTTGCCGTTGGCTACGGCGGCGACGACCACCGCTGCTGCGAGCTGTCCAGTGCGATCAGCAGCCCTGCCGTGCAGCGGGCGCTGACGACAGCCGCGCTGCTGGTGCCCCTCCGGTGCCCTCTGCCGGTGCTCGCGACGCTGCTGCGCGACGGCAGGTATGACGGCGACGTGAGCGAGTCCAACGCGTGGCTGGCTGTTCTCGCGACCTCCGCCGCGCCCTCCTCCGCTCCACAGGCCGTGCTGCTGCGGCCGGAGGTGCCCGCCGAGGCGCTGCCCGACGGCCAGGCCCTCCACCCGGCCCTGCAAGAGGAGCTGGCTGCGGTCGGCGTGGTGGCTGAGGCCACGGTGGACCCGCGGCGCGCCCGCGTGGGGCTGCGCCTGCGCGTGCCCGACGCGATGCCCGACGCGCCGCGGCAGCGGGAGGCGCTGCGAGAGTGGTCCCTCGGCCTCCGCGATGCCCTCCTCTACGTCCAGCGCCGCCTCGGCATGACGGAGGGTGCCGCGGCCGTCACGGCGCGCAAAGCGACAAGACCGGCGCAGGCGGAAGAGGGGGCTGCCGCAGGTGTCCACGGATCGCCTCCCGATACACCTATTCGATGGGAGGAGGGCGACTTTGACGTGCTGCCGGCATCGCGACAGGCGTTACCAGCCGCGCAAGCTGCAGGCGCGCCCAGGGCGGCAGCGGCGGCGGAGGAAAAGAGGGGAGCCGTGGACGTTTTTTCGCGTGATGCGGAGACCTCCGTCGCCACTTTCATGGCGGAGCTAGAGAGGGAGAGGGGCCAGGTGCGTCCGCAGGACTGGTCCGCTTACGCGCCCCGCTCGCGCGGCGGCAGACGCCGGCGGTGGTAGTCAGCGGCGCAGCAGCAACAGCAAGAACAGGAACGTCATTTGTTTTGCTGCTTCTGCGAGTTTCTACAGACTTGTCGTGCACACACACACACACACACACAACAGTAAAAAAAAAATGATAATAATTTATTTACAACTTCTACAGTTATTTACAAGGTATAAAAAAAATAAAAAAGACAATTACTTTTGTTGTTCTCGTTTACGATGTGAATGATCGCAGCCCAGTTTCTCTGCTTTGCTTAAAGCTTGCGAGAAACATGCTTCCACATTAAATTAGCATTTTTTTTTTTCTTCCCACACTTTTGTTTTTCCTTTTTAATATATATCTATATATATATTAATGTATCGTTATAGGGTTTAAAAGTCAAATACAGTACACTCTTTCGTGGTGTACTTTTTTTTTTTCTCTGTTCACGTTCTTTACCCGACCGCGCACAATTAGTGACAAAAAAAAAAAACACAACAACCTATCGAACCGATTGAACGTCACCGCCCCCGTTTTCATTTTATAAACACACACGCACACGAACACACAAAAAAAGGGCATCATTATGGACGAGACTCCTTCGCTGGTTCCGCAAACGAACGAGCCGGTGCAAGACATGCACAACCTTCTCTCCGCCTTCACCGTTTTTGTTCTTCTCCTCGTAGCCGCTTTGTTCCATCTGGCTACCATCGTCATCGCCGCCCTCGCCGTGGGCGAAAATGTGAACAGCATGCGTGTCCCTTATAGCTTTATTCGCCGCACGATGCGGGAGGGCGCCACGGCGATCCGGCTGCTGGTGAACAGCCGCGGCGTCTACCGCAGCACGCGCACGACGGGCGGCGGCAACTTTAGCAGCAACAACAGCAGCAGCCACCATCACCCCGGCTTCGGCGGCCCCACCGATCAGGAAGAGGTTTTGGAAGAGATCACTGTTTGAACCTTTGTCAAAACCGAAGTAATTTACTAGTAGGCTGAATTATAAATATTCGAGCACCCATCGAGAGTAGGCCTACAAGCATAACAAGTCATAATACACAAGTAGATATTTGGCCTTTTTTTAAAACAAAAATATATCGATCGCTTTTTCACAAAAACGTTTTTTTTTTTTTTTTTACACGTACACACATATGCACCACCAATTTATCGCTCACTTTTGTTTTATCCCTACTCTACTTTTCCTTTTCTTGTCTTCTCTATTATTGAATAGATTTTGCTTTTTTGCTAAAAAGAATAAAAACAGCTCCTTAGTATTTTTTTAATATCTCTTCATATATAAACCCCAAACCATGGCTCCCCCGAAGGCTTCTTTCCCCGCCCGCCTCTTCGCTGGCGACTTCCTCGGTCTCAACTGGAACCGCGTGAGCTGGATGGCCCCGTACAACAACTTCTACCCCATCACCATGTGCGGCGGCTGGGGTGGCCGCATGTGGTCGTCCTTCATCCAGTACGGTCGCTTCGACAACCGTGCCGGCCTCATCGTGGTGCGCAACCTCGTCCTCTTCATCCCGTCCGCCCTCCTCGCGCTGGAGATGCTGGGCAACATGGACTGGTACCAGTGCATGCAGTGCGCCTTCTACCTCCCCGGCATCGCGATGCCCCAGTGGGCGCAGGACCAGTACGCCGCGGAGATGGAGTGGAACAGCCGCAACAAGCCCGGCGCGATGGCGAAGCACCACTACGCCGGTACGGTGTCGATCCCCGGGACCGAGAAGTACGTGACGGAGATGTAAGTGTAAGTATGGAGTAACAAACAAACAAACAAAAAAAGAAACAAAAAAAGACTTTATACGTGTAAATGTCTTTTTTTTCTTTTTTTTTGACTCTTACTTCTTTTACTTGTTTTAGACAAACAAAAAGGCTGTTGTAGTGAAGGTGTAGTAATTCTTTTTTCGTTTCGCCTAGCTTTTTTTCTTTCTTTTTCTACCTTTTTGATACAAAGCAAAGAAACAGTGTTAATATATGTATATATACTTATCACTGACTTACAAACTTAACTGAGTTAATAGGGATTTTGTAGTGGAAATAGTACTTTGCCTGTGTGCCAGCGTGTGCACTCACTATTTATTTTCATTCTAGCTTTTTACGCTAGATCAGGTGCCTTTTGTTTTTTACTGTTGTTTCTGCGGCACATGCTTTGTTGACAGCTAAGAAAACAAACAAATATACGTGCATAATTATATATTTTATGACAAACATAGATACATACGTGCATTCTCTTCCCTGAAATACTTTTTTCTTTCTTTTTTTGAACTGTTTCTCGCCATAAATAGCTTCTATGAGCTTAGGGAAACACACATATATTACACCCAAAACTAGATTTTACATACACAAATACACACATTGAGATGGCTTTAGAAACCCGAGCCGCCGCGCTGCTGCAGGCATTGCGGACGGAGATCGCACTGGTGGAAGCGCAGCTGGCAAAGAGCCGGGCCGCGCGTGGCGCCTCGCCGCCGTCGTCGCCGCCCTCACTTCCAGAGAACGTCCCTATGCACCGTGGCCCGCCAACTGTTGCGGCGCCACGGCGGGCGGCGCCACCGCCGCGACGCGCGCCGCCCGCGCCCGTCGCAGCTGCTGCAGTCTCCTCACCACCCAGCGGCAGCTCCGCCGCACAGGAAGAGGCGCAGAGGAGCCGCTCTCCGAACCCCTCGCCGAGCCCCACACGCACGGTGGAGCCGATCGCGGAGAAGACGCGCGCCGGGCCGCTGCTCCACCTCGTGCGCCGCACGCCCTTCTCGCAAGGCTTTGTGGAGCACTACCTCGTCGTCGATGAGACCGCCGGCATCCGAGTGTACAGCTCGAAGGAAAAGTATGAGACGGACCCGCAGCGGCCACTGCTGCACGTGCCCTTCTGGCGCGAGACACGCAACTCGCGCGGCAGCCGCTTCAAGCGCGCGGCGGTGTGCTGGCCCCTCATCCTGCCAGAGGACTGCGCGCAGGCGAACGACCCGAACATTGTCTACCTGGCGGTCGACTACATCAACGCGGAGGAGCAGTCGGAGAAGCTGGTGCTGGGAGCTCGCACCGCCGCTGAGCGCGACGCGTGGGTGCATTTCTTGACCAAGTACATCGACCTCTACCTGGCCCCGCGGGCACAGTCGGAGGAGCTCCAGCACCTCACGCGGGGGGCGGCCGTCCCGCAGCACAAGTCGGTGGTAATTGACGGCGAGGCGCCTGGTGGCAACGTGCTGTGACTGAAAAGCAACCAAACAAACAAACAAACATAAGAAAAAACTTGTTTTTTTAGTTGTATAACTAGATTGCCCCTTTCGCCCGATTTTGTTTATTATTATTGTTAGTGTACATTTTTTTGTTTTTTTTTTTCTTCTCTCTTTTGTGTATGTGGGCTTGTGTGTGAGTGCTGCAAACCACAGGTTGAAAAAACAAGTTTAATAGCCTTTGTTTTCTACTCCAAATGTGATAATTATGGGTGCCTGCGTTCTCTGCTCTGATATTTGAGAATACGTGTTTATCTGTTGCGCATACGAGGAGAGCAACCATATATGAGTCTACGCTTTCCCTTCTCTCTTTTTCTCATTTTTTATTTATTTTGACAATAGAATATCTTGCACACAGTTTTTTTTTCTTTTTTCTTTTCTACTTTATAGATTGCCACCAAGTATAGATTCTTCCACCTCTTTGTAACATGACCTTTACATCACACTACTTGCCCATCATTCGCCTCGTGAACACGACCTCGACCAACTCGACGCTGACGGACGACCCCGCGGAGGCGACGGCGGTGCTGTACACTTTTCTCAAGTCTGTTCCTTCCCGCCAGGAGAGAGAGGCCGCCATGGAGGAGCTGCGCGGGCGGCTGCGGCGCCGCGCCCTGCACCCGCCGCACCCGTACGGCAGCGAGGACCGCAGCCGCCGCGGAGTGCAGGCGCTCGAGCGCACCGTGCTCGACGGGCTGCTGCGACGGCGGCCGCTCGTGTCGGCAGCAGAGAGCCGCCACTCCACCGCGTGGTGCAGCAAGCTGCAGAACCCGTCGCGGTCACTGCTGGCACCGGACGGCGACGGCGAGATGGAGACACCAGGCACGGGAGAGAAGCGCAGCGGCCCACTGCCGGAGCAAAGTCCCACAAGCAATGAGGGGAAAGAGGGAAAGGTGTATGTGCGCGCGACGGACTACCATAGCTTCAAGGACCCGTACGAAATGTACGAGGACGATTATCAGGCGCACCTCGCGGCGCTGGAGCAGCAGCAGGAGCGCGAAGAGGGCGAGAACGACGACGAGGAGGAAGAGATACATCCCTCCCGCACGTACATAAGAACAACTGCAGGAGCGGAGGCCGCCGCCGCCGCCGCCGCCGCCGCCGCACCGAAGACGTTAGAGTGTAGCGGCAGCACCCAACCACCCGAGGAGGAGGAGGGAGAGGAAGACCTGAGCGGGGAGGACAATGCTACCGCGACGAGCAGTGAGGCTGCCACCTCTGCCGACGACAAGGCGCGACTGCGGCCGTCGCGCAGGCACAGGCACTGCCCACATCACCCAGCGCTGCAGATGGTGCTGCAGCGGACGCACCAGGGGCCCGGCGGTGCGGCGGCCGCGACAGAACACGCGGAGGCGCGGCAGGACCGCCTCTTCAAGGACATGATGGAGAACAAGCTTGCGGCACTGCAGACGAAGCTGCGGGCGGCCGACGAGACGGTGAGGGCGGCCGTGAAGGCGCACGCGGAGGAGGGCAACCCGTGGTCGACCGGCCACGCCCGGCGCAAGGCGGCCGTCTCCTTTGTCGGCGACCTGCAGGACCGCGCCACTGTCGCGACGAACCTGTTCCGTCTGCAGCAGGGGGAGCAGGAGACGCTGCAGGTGTCGCACGCTGCGCTGCTGACGGAGCTCTTGGCGCTGCGCCTGGCGATGCGCGACGTGAAGGCGGCCGTGCAGACGGCAGTGGTGCAAGGCCGGCACACCGCGGGCCGTGGGGAGGGGAGCGCGGTGGAGGCCCAGCTGCTGGCGGAGCTGCAGATCGCTCTCAGCTCTGGTGGTGCATGACACAACCGCAATTCGTGCGTCTCTTCTTGTATATTTATTACCACTCATAGATAACAACACACATAATTACACATGTGAATATGTTTTGCCTTATTTATTTATTTATTTATTTATTTTTTTTTCCTGTTGTTGAAGCGCAGCAGAAACGGTGCTCATTTATGCATGTACATGTGCTTTATGTTGGCGTAGTAAAAAAATATTTTCTCTTTTCTTTTTTTCTTTTTTTTATTCCTCTTTCCATAATAGTCACATTTTAGTTATAGAAACATGGTGCAGCCTCACTTCGTCGTGCGGCAGCTTTACGGCGCCCCCGACGACGCGGCGGAGCTGCTCGCGAGCACCTCCAGCGGGGCCGTGCTGCACCTCCGCCTGGCCGCGGGCGACAGCGATGGCGCCCCGCACGTCGTCACCACCGCTGGGCCGCCGGTGCAGCTGCCCGGTCCCGCCACCGACCTCGTCTGGTGCCCCTTCAAGCGGGGGGAGGAGAGCGCGTCCTTTCTCACGACGTCAACCCACGTGCCGCTGCAGCTCTGGGACGTGGACGACGGGGCGCAGCGCGCGACCTATACCGATGTCACCGACGCCGGGTACATGGCGCAGCCGCTCTGTGCGGTGTGGTCGGCGAAGAGCACCTCCACCATCGCGGCGGGGTACGGCGGCGGCAGCGAGGACACGATGCAGCTGCGCTTCTACGATGTGCGGGCCGAGGGCTCCCCGGTGTGGCGGTACAAGTCGCCGACCTCGCGCGGTGCCGTGGCGGCGGTGGCGGAGGGCCCCGCTGGCGCGAGCGAGCACCTCGTCGTCGCCTCTTTTCGGGCGCATGGCATCCTCGACGTCGTGGACCACCGCCAGCGCACGGCTGCCGCGATGCTGCACGGCAAGTCGATCGGCGCTAACTGCCTGCGCACGCACGCCGCGCTTCCGTACGCCGTGTTTGCCGGTAGCAGGGACGGCATCCAGTGCTGGGATCTTCGCCGGCCGCAGACGCTGTTGCGCACCTACGCGCGGCCGACGAGCACACCGCAGCGGTGCGTGTTCGAGCTGCTGGGCGGCAGTGGCGACGGCGCACTTGAGCTTGTGTCCACCACGACTCGCGCGGAGGGCGGGCTAGTGCGGTACTCCGTGCCGGTGGCGGAGGTGCCACCGGAAAAGGTGCCGGTCACAGGTACAGCAGTGCGGCCGGACCTCGGCCCGACGAGCGGCATGGCGCTCCTGGCGTCTCAACGGCGGGTCGCCGTGGTGCTCGGTAGCCGCCGCTTCCAGCTGCCTCGCTCGCTGGAGCGGACAGGGCCGGCGATACCCTGCCCAGCGTTGCCGCGCCAAGAAGAGGAGGAGACGACGGCCCAGCGACCGCCCGAGAAGGGGCCGCGCTCGGCCGGCGCCGGCGAGGCGCTGAGCGATGTGGAGGACGAAGAAGAACAGCTAGAAAATGGTTTGTTTCACGTGGGCCCTGGCGGATACAGTGGCGCGGTTCCCAGTGTGCCCTGCACGGATGCAGCGCTGAACGTGGTGGTGGTGGCGCTTTAGCAAGGTTGTGTGTGTGAATGTGTATGTGTGTGTGTGAAAGTGAATGTGTTACGCGTGCCCCTTGCGCGCACCCAAACGCACGACACACAATTCTTTTTTTTTTTTTCCGAAAAACGTGTTTACTTTTTTCTCATGGTGTTGGCGCGAAAACGCACTTTTTCAGCTTTGATTGCTTTCGCTTTTTAAGTTTTAATTTATACTGCCAGAAAAAACTCTGTTTTTTCTCCTCTTCAATCTCTTTAACCTCTTTAACCTCTTTTGTTTTTTACTTTTTCTCCTGGCTACTAAAATAGCCATTCAATAATTATTTCTCTCCCTTTTCGCTTTTTTCCTTGATTACTATACTTGACCTTTTTTTCGAGCTCAAAGAAATTCGATAGTTTTCATTTTTTTTTTAAAGCTATCAGCATTTTACGTTTTTTATTTTTCTTTTCTCTTGCCTTGTTGCTAAAAACGAAAAACAAAAAAAGAATATATATATAAATATATACATCGTTTTTTATTTCTTTTTTATTATTTCGTATCGTTGTTTTTTTTTTTTAATTTCCTGCCTCTCCGTTCTCATGCTGCGCAGCACGCTCACGCGTTTGAACCAGAAGGTGGTCTACCAAGATTTCCCCCACGCCCGCCTCGTGACCCTCAACAATGTGAAGGCGCACAACTCCTTGAACATGGAAATGGTCGAGCGCCTCGCCGACCTCTACATCCGCCACCCCACCCCAGAGACGTCCATATACGTGCTCAAGGGCGCCGGCCACAAGTCGTTCTGCGCCGGTGGCGACGTGGTCAGCCTGACAACCGACAAGACGTACGCGACGGCGCAGCGCTTCTACTACGAAGAGTACCAGTTCAACCACTATCTCATGAAGATGAAGTCGCCTCAGGTGGCGCTCTGGAGCGGCTACGTCTTTGGCGGCGGCGTCGGCGTCTCGCTGCCGGGCAGGTACCGCGTGGCGACGGAGAAGACGCAGCTTGCGATGCCGGAGACGGCGATCGGCCTTGTGCCGGACGTGGGCGGCTCGTGGTACATGCCGCGGACGAAGGATGCCGGGCTCGGCCTCTACATGGGCCTCACCGGCCACCGCCTCAAGGGCGCCGACGTCATGCACGCCGGGTTTGCGACCCACTTCGTGCCCGCGAAGAAGCTCGCTGAGCTGGAGAAGGCGCTGTGCGAAATACGCGACCCGTCCACCGTCGACAAGCTGCTCGACAGCTACAACCAGACCGACCTGCCCCCCTACACCCTCGCGCGCGACCTCCCCTTTATCGCCAAAACGTTCCGCAAGGACACGACGATGGAGGCCATCTTTGACGCGGTGCGCTCCGCGGAGGCCGCGGACGAAGCCGTGCGGGAGGCGAGCCGCCAGATGTTTTCCTTCTCGCCGACCTCGCTCAAGCTGACGCTCGAGGCCTACCGCCGCGGCAGCGAGATGACCGACCCGAAGGACGCCTTCGCGATGGAGTACATGATGACGCAGCGCCTCGCGAAGGACGGCGACTTTGTCGAAGGCGTGCGGGCGCTGCTGATTGACAAGGACAAGAAGCCGCAGTGGAGCCCCAAGACGCTCGAAGAGGTGACGCCGGCCTCGCTCAAGACCTTCTTTGAGCCGACCTTCCCCAACCAGGTGCCGTGGGACCCTGTCAAGGAATTTCCTCTCAAGTAAAGAGCAAAACGTGGAAACAGAAGAGGGAAACGAGATAGAAAAAAAGAAAAGAAAGGGACTGCAAAAAGAAAGTGAATTGTTGAAAAGACATAGGAAAATGAATGTGCTTTGTTGCGTTCGTAATATTTTTTTCTTGTTTTCTCTCTCTTCTTTATTTTGTTTTATCTTTTGTTACTGCATGTCTGTTCTTGTGGCGCTCCACGGGTAGCCATAGTATGTGACCTCAATGTATGATGCCAGCGATTGCAAAACGAATAGTCTATCCAGTTTGTGTAGCAAACCATGTTTAGAGCATTTAAACTTGCTTTTTTTTACTTTTTTTCTGTGTGTGTGTGTGGGCCCTTGTCCTCTTGCTTTCTATAGCTGATACATGTACGCTGGCTCTCAAAAGCATTCCCACACGCCTTCCTTTCTTCTCCTTTCTTCTTTCTTTTTACAGCACTTATACGACTAGGCTTTGCTCCTGCAAGAACGAGAAGTAGAAGGGGAAGATAATAGCAACAAAAAACAAAAAAACTACCCTAAAGTAGCGTACTTTTTGTTTTTTTTTTTTTATACCTTAAACTTTCTGTACAAAACTAAAAACTTTTTTTTTTTTTTTTTACAATTGCCGTCATAGTTTATTCAGTTAGTTTCGGCGCCAAAAAACTTTAAGTAAAATTAATAACCAGTATTTATATATATACAAAAAAGTGTTCACAAACACTTTGTCATAGTTACCTTTTTCTATTATTTTCCTTTTTCCTTCTTTTTTTTATTATTATTATTTTTCGATACGGCTGCCCACATTCCATTGCGTCACTCCAACGCATGAAACCCTCTAGCCCTACCATGCTGTCCGACGACGTCGGCCCCGAGTCTCTCTCCTCCTCCCACGACAACTGCAATGCCAACTCCCGCACCTCGCAGCGCCGCCGCGGGCACGGCGCCGTCCCGCAAGAGGGCGAGGACCCCGGCAAGCGCTATCAGTGGATGGACGCGCTGACACAGATGCAGAGGGAGAACAAGGAGAAGCTGCAGTCGTGGCGGGAGAGCTCGACGGTGGGGGAGTCCCCCGGTCGCGCGCGGACGCCGCCGCCGACCCTTGAAGACGAGGCCGACAACTTCGTCGCGGCGGAGTACGCCAGGCTAGAGGTCTCCGCGATGACGGAGGAGGCGGCGGTGGCGGCGGCGGTCGATCTAGTGGACAGCGCCGTCGTCTCGAAGAGCAGCCACAACTCGGTCTCGTCGTCGTCGCCGGCGCGCGAGGAGGGCGGCGCGCGGCCGCTCATTTACGATGTCAGCGATGTGCGCTACAGCCGCATCCGACGCAGCAAGTCGGACAAGCCGATGCCGATGCCGATGCCGAACGAGCGCCGCCGGCAGCGTGTGCCCCTGAAGGATGTGACCAAGTCAACCTCTCGCGAGGCGTCTCTGTCATTCACCACCGCCGCACCAGAATCGACACGGGTCCCCGAGGCGACGGACGCCGTGCCGGCCCCAACGCCGGCTCCCGCTTCCCTCAAAGTGGAGCAGCTCGAGAGGGAGGCGGAACAAAGGAGGGCGCCGGAGGAGCGCGAGCGCGCGGAGCTGGATAGGAAGGCCGAGGAGCAGCACAAGGCCGAAGAGCTCAAGGAACGGAAGCGTGCGGAGGAGTTGAAGAAGGCGGAGGAGCGCAAAAAGGTCGAGGAGCGCAAGCGAGCAGAGGAGCTAAAGAAGGCTGAAGAGCGGAAGAAGGCGGAGGAGCTGCGGAAGGCGGAAGAGCTTCGCAAGGCCGAGGAGCGCAAGCGCGTGGAAGACCTAAAGAGGGCCGAGGCGCGGAAGAAGGCCGAGGAACTGCGGAAAGCAGAGGAGCTCCGGAAGGCCGAAGAGCGCAAGCGCGTGGAGGAGTTGAAGAAGGCCGAGGCCCTCAAAAAGGCGGAGGCGCTGCTGCGCGCGGAGGAGCAGAAGCGTGTGGAGGCGCTGAGGGCGGCGGAGGCGCAACAAAAAGCGAGGCAGGACGAAGAAGAAGAAAACGCGCGAAGGGCAGAGGAGCACAAGTGGCGAGAGGAGCTGCGGAAGAGGCGGGAGGCGGAGGAGGCCGAGGAGCTGCTGAAGCGGGAGCCCACACCCAAAGGGCTGATAATGGAGGTGCTCACTCCTTCTGCCACCAAGGAGGAAACCACGCCTCCGGTTGACCCCGCCAATGCACCAGCGGCGGAGGGAGCGCTGCAGGACAGCAAGGAGATGGAGGAGCACACCGCCTCTGAAACGCTG